>OMNW01014931.1:0-20238 GCA_900303245.1 Selene dorsalis
TGGTTCAGAGAAAAAAGGCGATGTAAAGGAGAAACAAGGAATGAAGAGGACGCTATCTGCTCGAGGCTGACAGGACATCCAAAATAAGGTCAAAGGATACACCGAGAGGCACAGATGGACTGACAGACTTGTGGGATCGTGATGATGATGGAGAGGTAGAAAGAGGAGAGCTGTAATTATCAGTAACTGGTGTATTTAGACAAGGAGGGCTGGAGGAAGAAAGAGGCTGGCAAGGAGAAGGAAAGTGTAAATCAACGGTCTGAGCGACAGCTTTACGTGCCCCTTGGAGCCTCAACTATCAGATTAATGAGAGAAGAGAAACCTTAACCACCTTCTCTTCTCCGCCGCTTCCCTTTCTGCTATCTTGCACTTTCAGAAACATAAATCACAGACTCTTAAGCAGTCACTTTAGGTAGCTGCCACACAACTCTTCCTCAAAATGTTGACGAAAATATCCCCATCTGACGATGTGCTGCACGAGTGAGATTTCACTGCAGCTAGTGACCATCAAACACCACATCTACAACGTTAGCCCTGGTTTAACCCACGTTCACTCCATTTGTTAGAGTATCAGTCAGTATTATGTGAAATATGATTATTTACTTTATTGCCAAGGGTTAAATGAGGACATAAATATCACTGATACGTCTGTATGGTAAATACAAAGCTAGGGAAAGCAGCTAGTTAGCCTAGTTAGCCTAGCTTTGCATTAAAACTGGAAATAGAAGTACAACTCTCCAAAAAACTAAGTTAAAAAAACATTTGTTAATCAAAACCTTTAAAACCCACTTAACATATGATATCTGATTTATTTAGTCTGTTTACATAATTACATAAAAAAGACAAACTTTACTTTTGAACACGTTAGCCCACTGTTTCCCATCTTTATTCTAAGCTAAGCTAACTTGCTGCTGATTTTAGGTGTTTATCCTTAACAAGATAATGAAATGAAATGAAAACATACAGTTTTTAAATGTTAAAAAGGGTGTGTTATGTTTTGAAGGCTGTCACATAAGAATAACAATATTAAACAGTAAAAGAAAGTAAGCAAACTGACTTTTTTTCCCGTGATAACTGCACAAGTTACAAATAAAGAAAGATATTTCCAGTTTATCTGAAGGGCACCAGTCTTCCTCTCTGCTCGATCCTTCACCTACAAACCCACACTCGTGTAGCTCAGAGCTTTTTGTGTGTTTATAGGTTGGTGGTCATGGCATTCCCAAAAAAAAAAGAAGTTAAATCAGTTCACTGAGGTCGAGGGCTGGATGCTCGGTTGATGATCTAAAAAACAGAAAAAGAAAGAGTAAGATGTTCTTTTCTTAAGATGAAAGCCCCCTTTTAGTAAACACCCGCACACATATTTCAGTCAAACGGACGTTATGAGAAAGTCAAAGCCGGAGATTTTCTTCATCGCGTGCCTTTTCACCTTCAGCCAAAGCCACAGGTTTCTTAATCTGGTGTGAGGGCTCCTCTGAGATATGGCTTTAGTGAGAAAAAGACCTCTCTCTTTCTCCTCTCTCTCACTCTGTCTTCAGTGCTATTACCAAGCTAAACAAGGTCGCCCTGGCTTTTTATGTATTTTTCTGCACAAAAGGAGCAGAAAAGAATGAATGCAAGGTAAAAAGCGTACAGCGTACAGAGATGTGTCTCTGAAGCGTAAAACTGTCTCTCTCTGCTTGTGAAATTTCCCAATGTACAGGGCGTCAGATGGAAAAGCACTGTGTGAAATCATAACCTCTCTGAGTGATGCAACAGCTGCAACAATGCAGTGTAATGTCTGGTGTGCTTGATTTTCTTTTCTTTTCAGAAGTCTTTTTTTTTTTACTTCTGTTTGTTTCTTCTGTGGTAGCACATCTGTAGTCTACATCTGCCACACTTCATTCAAGTGTTACAGAGCTCTTATCTGTTAACACCACTCAGCTCTGTGCCATTAATGTATCCGCTGTTAAAGTACATGAAAAAAGAGATTTATTTCTGACATCCATCCTGTGTGTGGCATTTAAATTATTTGTTGAAATTATCACCTACATCGAAGCTTCACAGGGTGACTTCACACTTCTGTAGCCACAACATGTAACAGCCTTACTGTAAGGGCTTCGTATGACATGAGTAACTGTCACACTCATCGGACATGAATGATTTCTCTGTAGTGGCTTGTAGTGTATGTTAGTAGTCGGGGTAATGTTTTGGTGGCGGTTTTTAACCATCACTGGGGAGTTGAGCTTTGACTTTCTCTTTTAATGTCAAAATATCACTGATGTTTAGTCTGCAATTATATAAAAAATTGAGACAAGCTTCACAATCCTAAAATGATTGAAGCTTCAATCAATTTGTCGTAAGTCAGTGAAAAATTAATTAAGTATCAAAATAGTTGCAGGTAGATTAATAAAAGATAAATCAACAAATTCTTTCAGCTATAAGCACTAGAGATCAATTTGAGCAAACAGTATCTACTGAGTGGTACAGGAGGATGATCTCCCTCAGGTGGTGCTTAAGCTGATAATATAAAACGTGTAGTAAATTAAAATGTTTACCCTCAGGAAAAGAACAGGAATTCATTTAAGTGACGCTGATGCATAAGAAATCTCAGGTTAAAGATACAGACATAAACAATAAGATTCACTGCAGGAGAGGCTGACAGTGCAGTAGCAGATACACGATTATAGTATGTATATGATTTACATACTGTGCCTCGAAAATGACTTACTTCAGGCATTATGGCGCACTGCAGGTCACAGTCACAGTGGAGAGTCCAGCAGTGTGTAAAATGCATCCGAGTAGAAAGGCAAGATGTGATTACAAAAGTCACATTTGCAGATTGGCTACACTGCAGGAACGGTGCGTTCGGATGTCATAACTCTGCCTTGTAAATGGCAGAATTTAATGCATTGTTATAATCCATGTTTTGTTTTTTTCTCAGCTCACAAAGTAAAAATCCTGGCATGGCAAAGTAAAAAAAAGAAAAATCTTGTATTACCAAGAATATTGTGAGGTTTGCATCACTCGTCAGATCTGACAACTGTTACTTTGCTCACGATCTGACTTGGTAACATTCGCAGACTTGTCAGAGAACCTGTGAACACGACTACAAGCCACAAGTAACACAATGACAAATGTGTGTGTGAGCCAGACAATCCCTGGAGTCGTGTATTTCTGTCGTTTGCATGTGTGTGAGTGTGTGACTTTCTCCTCTGTTTCTCTTCCTCTCCTCCAGCACAGAGCACGTATTTTCTCTCAGGTCAATCCCCTTATTGTTAAGTTACATAACAGCACTTAGTCAAGTAACAATCCAGCAGCGATGGGGCTAAGGGCTGCAGGATAACTGTACTTCCTCTCTGGCACTCATCTGGCGAAGAGCTCTGCTCAGAGTTGTTGTTGACTTTTCAACCCGCTTAGTGGAGTCGACTTTTATTTATTTATTTATTTCCTTTCCTCTGGAAGTGGAGTGGATCTCCTTCTTACATGAGTCAAATCTCTGGAATTATTTTATGGAAATGAAGTCATAGATACCACAGCTTTGGGCTTTTGGTAAAATGGAGCTCTCAAAGTGCTGACTGAGGAGGCTGTTCCTCTGAGCTGGTGGGATTTTGCCATCCCATCAGTGGAGACCACCAGTGAGAAGTGATGAAATGTGCCGCGTTTGAAACGATTCCAGGTGTAGATGATAGTTATTATTCTGAGTGAATGTGGGGAGGACTGCGAGGAGGAGGTGTGGGGGTTACATGCCCCAAGTTACATAACATAGATGTGATAAATAATACAGCAGCTGAGGTTCTGTTTATCGAAAAGCATGATTCATTTTTTAAATAATGCATTGAGGGGATTTTTTTTTTCAAATATATTCAGTAAATGTGTTGATAATACATATGGCAGTCTAAACTATATGTGGTGGACAACACCTCTTTGCAGGACTCAGTGATCACTGTATTACTAAAATAAACATGATAGGTAGTCACATCAGATATAAATGATCCAATTAATGGGCAGTGGAATTCATCGTCTTAATGATCACACAGTGAAGAATAAAAACTTCACAGTAGACAACAGATGGCATGTTATGATCCTATCATCATAAAACAAAAACTTCATATTGAACTGGCTCACTTTATAATCTCATTCAAATTATTGCTCCATATTGAAACCACTTCTGAATATTAACTCTTAGTTGCAGTTTCAACATAAAAAAAGATGAAATAAAATTTTTTTGTCTCATTGTGATGCATTTTATCTCCATCCTCATGATAAAATGCATAACCACCACATGGTTATCCATTGAGTTTGTCCATTGAGGCAGTCGACAGTAAAAAGTCTATATCAGGAGAGTTCATAATGTCTAAATGGCCAGATGCTCTCATGACCTATACTGTTGGTGCTCTGCAGCACAGAGCACCGGTCTATTCATAGACAAGGCGGCGTGACTCCCCCGCCTCTGACTGACTGTTTCCTGCTTTCCCTCTTGCTCAATTACTTCTCTTCTGACTCCCACATGTGGGTCTTCGGCTCTTTGGCAGGGAGGCTTACCTTGTGGAGGAGGGAAGCAGCAGCACAGCTGACTTGTGAAAAGCAGGCAGAAATATAGTAGCTCAAAGTGTGTTGAATGCAGTAGAAATACAGCACCTACAGCAACGTGTCTTTTAAATTTACTTAACTGCAGTGCACAGCCCCCCCCCTCTCCCCCCGTCTCCCACAGCTGGGAAAATGCCCCCAACAGCTGGCCAAATAAAAAGGCTATGCATCAATTCATCATTCAGCCATATTGCTTATTCTGCCCTCCACCCTAGCAGAATATAACAGCTATAATTGCAGTCGCAGCGCAAACATCAATATATCATAATATAAATAGTCAAGTGAGAGCCATTCTCAAAGTGTAGCGCTCTAGGATTGGACCCAGAGGCCAGTATGGAAAGAAACGGAGGCGAATGCAAAAGCGGTGAAAGAGATACAGTGAAAATGTAGGAGGACGATGGCGTCACACTGTACGCATCCTGTTAGATGATGTTTTTCTAGTACTTTCCTCTCCCTCCCACCAACCCCCTTTTCATGTCTTTATTTTGCTGATACAACCTCCTCCCGTCTGCTGACTAACTGACCCACATTCCTCTGTGTGACTCGCTGCCCTTAGACTGTGTCTGTGTGTGCATGTGTGTGTGTGAGGCTACATTTCTGCTCATCATCTTGCTTGTCTTTTTGTGTATGTGTGTGTGCACCTAGTTACCCGTGTGTGTGTGTGTCTGTGTGCGCACATGTTCTTGTACCTACTCCTGTCTGTCTGTCTCCAAATAAATAAATAAATCAATAGAACTGTGCCATGTCCCTCAGGCTTCAGGGAGTGAATCAGTGAGGAAGAGGAGGCTGCTGCTCTTTACAGGACCCTCAGTGACTGAACATAAATGTTTGGTAAAACGCCTCATTTAATCACTCACTCAGCACTCGTCCGCTTTCGCTGTGATGGGGCTCTGGTTGCAGAGGTGACATTTCATCATTACGTTAAATCTGTGGTGGTGGCTCTCTGAGATGAAGCTCCCTCTAGTGGAGAGTGGACCTCGCAGGGCAAATCTCAGATTTTTGCAAATTCAGTGATTCTGTGAGACGGCAACGACCGTGCAGGATTCTGTCACATGATGAATCCTCACCGTGTCGGGATGCACCTTCAGAAAATCATGGCTATTTGTTTATCTGGTTATATCAGATTATGATGATTTAAAGTCGTGCAACGTGGTGAAAAAGCTGTTAAAGCCACAACTGTCTTCTCTCTCTTTCTCTCTGTCACAGCAGTCATAAAGGCTGTACATACAGTGTGTTTTTTGTGTGACCTGCCTTGTGACTGTACTTGTAAAATAATTTCAAGACATCTAAGATACGATACATCACATGGCAGCAATTTTAACATATTTTGCCTGGTCCCTCATGAACCAATCAACTAATCAGTCAGTTTAAGAAAAAAATAATTAGGTTAGTCAAAATGAAAAAAAAAATGGAATTGCAAAATTAAGTTGTGAAATTTCCGCCTGTCTAGAGCAGTACATACATGTTGTCTATACTGATATGATCACGTTTGTCCTTTTCAGGTATAAGACATCAGCTCATTAACTTCTGGAGGATCTGAGACTTCGGAGGACTGGAGGGGAGCTGGATAGAAAACCAAGAGACGAGGGAGCGGTTGAAGCTGTGACAGGATGGCACTGATCGACAAACATAAAGTCAAACGCCAGCGGCTGGACAGGATCTGCGAGGGTAAGAGATGAACTCTTTTACCTTTTACCTCATCTCTCTCTCTCTCTCTCTCTCTCTCTCTCTTCTTCGGAGGTGCTGGCTTCACGTTTCGTATGTCACCAGAAGTTGGTTATGTAGATTGTGGGATGTGTTTCTTTGTGTGTGAGTGTGTGTACATGTAACTTCGTGTGAATGTATTGACTCCACAGGTTTATGTTGTAGCCATGAAAAAAAAAAGATTTGCCCTCCTCTGTTGTACAGATAATAAGTTTCCAGCAGTATTTGAGCTTCTTCAAGCCTGCTGCTACAAATTCAGTGAAAAGCCAGAGGGATCGTTTGCATAAGTGTGTTTGTGTGTGTCAAAAGGGAGCCCTGGGACCAGCTGAGGCTCCAAACTTCAGCTTTGAAGGCTGTCGAGAAGAGAGAATGTGTGTGTGCGTGTGTGTGTGTGTGTGGTTGAGAGGAGATTCGGTTGATGGCTGAATGAGACTTGAGTTCGATGTTTCCAGATTGCTAGCAAGATGAAGTAGGGAGTTTGTAATAAATTGAAGCGCTCCTCAGAGCCAAGGGTAGGGGGTAGTGGGATTGATTTGCGTGCAGATGTGCATTTATATCTGTGTATGTGTGTGTGTGTGTGTGTGTGGATGCTTTGAGAAAGAGATTTTCCTTTCGTTTTGGATTACTTATTCTTTACTTAACCACCAACCGGAGCCTCTAAATTTCTGAATGTTCCCTTGGCGTGTGTGTATGTGTGTATGTGTCCACACTCATACTCAGCCCATGTTCATGCACCAGTGATACAGACATTATAAGATTGTATTGTCTCTTTTCTGTAATGATATAAAGCAGCTACCTCACTGCAGTCTCTCACCGAGGGTTTCTTTCGTCTGTCTTTGTGGAGAAGTGAAGTGCACTCCTTCTGCTTGTTGTATGTGTCAAGATAAGTGAGACTCAGCCACAACACTGATGAATCTGTTGGCTTTCAGAGGGTTATACCTGCCATGATGTGTTTTGTGAAGGGTGTGTTCGCGTACCTGATGCTCAGACAGTGTTGGAAACATTACATGTTCACTTTCTGTACCAGGACGGATGTAGGTGTAGATTTGAGCATGTGTCTTTTTTTAAATATTATTCAACACAACCCCTTTTTGTCGTTTTTTTTTCCTCGTACAAAGGAGTGCAACACCACCAAGTCTTTCAAGGACACACTGTTCAAAAGTGTGTGCCATTATTCTCCATTATAGCATCTTACCCTTCTCTCTGGCTGCTGCCTTTGCACTGCTGCTCGGAGCTGCCATAAACACAGCAGACAGCTTTTTGGACGTTGTCGGGTGACATGTTGTATAAAGTAGTTCGCTTCAAGCATAGCCTGACCGTAACTGTTTCCTCCGTGTCCGTAATATCTATAGCCAGGCTTTCTTCTAATGTGAACTTTTCCAACCGCTGTCTCAGCCCGACTGCGACTGCAAAACTACGAAATAACGGATGACATTCAAAAGAGATTCATTTTAACATTCCTAATGGAGTGAAAGAGAAAAAGGTTATGTTATATGGTTGTATATTAAGTCATTTGAATTATCTCAAATGTCAGTGTGATTTCTTCTCAGTCATGTAAAAGAACACAGTCGCTGCATGTCTGTAGAAGCGAAACCATGGGTTTCTGTTCACTACAACCATCAACTTCACATTAAAAGCCTCCTATTTGTTCCATTGAGATTGGGGAAACAAAATATAATAGATTCCTAAATGAAGCAGTGATGCTGTCTGTTTCCACCCTCAGAATGAGAGCCACATGTTGGCATCTCCAACCTCTCCAAACCACCGACCCCGCTCGCTTGGAAACACTTTTTTCCTCCTTTTTTTTTTTTCTTTCCCCCGAGAGGAATGACTCTGTACTCTCTGAGGGGGCAATGTGGGAAACATCGCATACCAGTATTTTCTGATGTGCACCATTTGTCCCGCAGACATCTTAAGCTGCGTCTCCTCTCCTTATCAACAATGAAATCATTCTGCCAAAGAAGACGGGGGATTTTTCTTTGCTTTTCTCTGTCTTCCTTTTTTTCTGTGTCTAGAGCGGTTAGTCACCACAGCTGCTCTTATAAAAATGTGTAGAAGAGGGTGATTCACATCGAGGAAGTTAAAAGATCAAAGGTTGGTGAATCACGCTGTTCTCACAGTAGCATTAAATCTGTTCAGCCATATAAAAAAAAGGGCATTTTGAAACTAGAGTCATGGGGCTTTTTCTACACCATAATGTCAAAGCCACTCACTATTATCTATAAACAGAGTGTCGGGACAGAGGCGTGAAATAGAAATCAAAGTTCATATTATGTGTATTGACAAAAACAAGAACGTTACTGAGTGATTGTGATTGTGTCGCCGCTGTGGGTTCGCGCCTGGCGAGACGGCCGAGAGAAGCCTTCCTAATCTCCATTTATCTTGGGAGGGTAACTGTGTCAATCCAATACTTGTCTCACAGCAGAGCGCATTGATTACATCTTTACTCATTGTGATGAGTGGCTAACTGAGCCGAGCCTGTGGCCCTAAATCGAATTCGAAATGGCTGATCAAGTGTGGCTGTTTACTCCCATCAGAAGTAGTCACAGTCGCAGGAATGTGATGGGTTTTTGTTGTTGTTGCTGCTGTTGTTGTTGTTGTTATTGTTGTTTTTCTAACCGGAACAGTGGATGTCTCACCGTTGAGGATTTCTAATTTGATTCACTGTCCTTTTCTTTCATGTTTGATTTTTGTGGTTTTCAAATTGGACACACAAGGTCTCCCTCTGTTGTTCACCATAGAAATCCAATAAAAAAAGGCTTATTTCATATCAGTAAATAAAATGACTAAACAACATTACAAGACTTTGTTTAGTTTTAGCCAGTCAAGTCACTTTTAATAGATGAGACAAATTGCTCCATCTATTTCTCTATTAAGCCTCCCAGCATTGTTTAGTTTAGATGTCAGTTTTCAAGATGTATATTGTGCAACTGCTCCTTCTGTTGTGGGTTTGATAAAAAGCCAAGAGGAGTGTAACTGCAATAAGGGAACTGTGGCAAACATCTGTTGTGAGCATCAGTTCCCATACTCCCTCTCTCTCATTCCCCCCTTTTTTCTCTCTCTCTCTCACTTCCTAACTCTCTCTCTCTCTCTCTGTCTCTACGTCTCCTTCTGTCCGCTCCATCTGTGTACCCAGCATGCATTGGCTTGGGCAAGCAGTGCAAGTCGTTGCCATCGCCGTTTAGCCAGAGCGGGCTGACTGATCTGGGCAGGGACGGGGATGTGAGCGGTGCCGCGACGTGAACTAGGTCGCCGCGACAGCATGTTCCTGAATGTTGATTTACAAGTTGTGAATCTGTGCTTGGATGCAAACACCACAAGGTGGGGTAGTGGAATTTGTCATGGTGCTGAGTCCAAGTGTTGTAGTTGGCAGTTAAATAAACATGTTAATGCTTGATAATGCGTCTTGTTTTGTCATGTGTACAGCAGGAGGAAGTGTTTAAACACTGAGCAGTAAATAATGTGGCCAGTCAGGATGAAATACCTTCAAATTTAGCCTGTGAATTATTCATTCAGGTTATTTTTGTGTATATATATATTTAACAAAATGCTTCTCATAAAATAGAAAGAACAACCAGCGAGGCTGTGGTGGAAAACGAAAGGGGTGTGCTGATGCCATCCTCCCCCTGTGTGTGTGTGTGTGTGGGGGGGTGGGGGGTTCAGATTCAGGACTCTAGTGCATCCACCTCTTTGCTTTCAACACCCTCCCTTGCCCCCTTCACTGGCATCCAGCTCTGGTATGAAGTCATCGGTGCGGTGTCTGGGTTTGACCCCCCCTTCGGGCTTGTTCCAAGCTCCTCACCAAAACCCACGACCCCTTTTTATAGGCTTTGTGGAGAGGCAGGGAGGGGCATGGAGAACAGGGGAGGGAGGAGGAAAAGAGTGGATGAAAAAAAGTGTTGTTTTTCTTTAGGGGAGGGGTGTTATAATAACACTCATAGGAAAGTGGCACGTGTGATTGTGTTATTATTAACAGTGTGACTGACTTATAGTGTTTTCTCAAGTCAACTGTCTGCACTCATCTTTGTTGAGCTGGCGTAGATCTTAGCGGTTGTTGAAAGTTGGAAATGAGCTCCTGGAAAATATCTTAATTTCAAAATGAACTCTCCAGCTACAACACTAAGCATTATAATGACCTGTGGCTTTTCTGGATCCGCCTGGAGAGTGGAAGAATGATGAGCGAGGGATGGAGGGAGGCGGGATGACGGGATGCACCCTAAGGAGATGGATTATGGATAAAGAGATCTCTCCATAACATCGCTGATATAGAGGAAATTCTGGAGAGTTTGTGGGCTGTGTGTGTACAGTGCATGTGTAGTATCAAAATGGGAATAAAAAACGATGTGCCTTTTCAAAATGTTACACAAAGCAACTATATGATTGTCATTTAGATAAGTACTAGCTTCATTGCCATCAACCTCCATTTTACAGTCCATCTAGTCCCTATGGAGAGGCTTTTAGAGACAAATAATCCCACTGGAATCACATACAAGGCAGCCGTGTATATAATGTATGTCAAGTGTGCATTGCAATTTATCTGACAGCATTATTGTTTGCAGCCGTACTGGCATTGTAATCCCATTTCCAGTTAGTGCCTCCTGCCCCACGCTCATGCATAAGTCAATGTGCGTTTAACATTCACATCATGCCACAAGTATGTGACGCGTCACACCATAGGAGACAGTTGTTTTTATTTCTGTTGCAGCGCAGCATTCACTTTGAGTTAGCGTGTGATTCTTATTCATGTATGCACGTCAGGCCAAGGCCAAGGCTTTAGCGGCAGCTTGCGTGTGTGAATGAAAAGGGACATTAACGAAGCGCCGCGGCCACTGCTGTCTTTGCTGCATGTCAGAAAACGAGCAGAACGGGCTCAGTAGGATGAGAAAGTATGTGTGTGTGTGTGTGTGTGTGTGTGTGTGCTGGGGGTGGGGGATACAGGATTGTGCAAGCCATACATGTGCATGTGCGTGTGAGAGGGTGAATAGGTGGAGGGGTGAGTGGGCTTGTTGCATGTGAACTCTGTCATTGCAACATTTGGTCAAGCATGCAAACATTACATGGTTTAAACCATGAGAAAAGTGACCCCACCTCTGTTTCTCCTGCAGCATTAATGAGGACTGAGCGAGACACTGAGATGTTGAGTCTTCATCAAACAAATGCAAATGTCTTGTGTTGAACTACAAATCTGACTGTTGTGCATCACGTCCTTGCTGCTTGCAGATGTCTCTAATACTGGGAGAAGTGTGGTGCTATCAGGGAACCTAATATAAACATTCTCTGAACTATATAACTGCATTCTTACACAAGGTTCATTTACCCGAGGTTTCTGTACGTTTTAGCCGTTTTAAATTTTTCCTCCATCAAGTCTTATTCAATGTAAGGTCTTTATAAGCTTCTGCTGGGGTGGTATTATATTTGTTCTAAAATCCCCAGCTTAATTCCTAAATCCCTCTGTTACAGTGAATCTGGCGTTGTGTGCACAGTCTGGCAAGTATGGCAAATGGAGGAACATTAGAATTTGAAAGTCAAACATTGTTTAGTTTGAAACAAACAGAACACTGTGATTTACTTTCCTGTCAGGATTAGATTGGCAAACCCTGAGTACACACCTCTGCCCCCGTCCCTCTGTTTGAGGTTGACTTTATGGGGATGTGTGATCTACTCGGCGCTGCGGAGCGGCAGAGTCTCCTGAGAGTGACTAATGAGAGGAGTGGATGAGGGTGGAGAAAGAAGCCAAGGGATCCTATATATACTGTATAGGCTGTTCTCTGAAATCTTCCCTCAAATCACAAAAAGAGACAATTTACAACTAGGTTCAAATAAGGAATGATGCTTTTGACATCTAGGGAAGCAGGGATTCTATGTTGGTGTGTACAGCCCCTGTTTTATATTTTATAAAGACAGATTCATAACTACAAACTTTGAAATTATTTGCCAACATTGTTTTATAACCTCAAAATCTTTTGACCCTAATCTGTGCCTGAACATAAGCTCTGAATAAAAGCACAGGAGTGACTTTGAGCCTTTAGGTGATGAAGTACACTATTGAAATGAAATGACTATATACATATAAAAAAAAAGAAAAATCAAAACTCTTGATTGTTAAAAATGGGCTTCAAAAGTGATTTTTTTTTTCCTCCAACCCTCAGCTTTGATTTAGTAATTCATCTTCAAAGTTGGTTTTAGATCTCTACTCCTTCCCATTTTAATTTCCTTTTTACATCAAGCTGACTAATGTTCCTCCCTCTGACCTTACCCAAAAAAAAAAAAATGCACAATTGGTTTGGAGCCACTGTCATCAGCGTTTTCCTGTCATCTTGAGCAAACAGCAGACTTCTCCGCTCCCTCTCTGATCTCTTCCTCCTCTAATTACACAGCCGTGATTAAACAAGATATTAACGCTGATGACAGACATGCCTGCACAGTTTCCACATGCCCTCTGTGAGATATTCAGGAACTTTTCTCAACGTGCTGATTTTAACGGAGGTGTTCCTCGCGCTCTGAAATATGTTTTCCTGCCACGCTACGGTTAGATCTAAGATTAGATTTGGATGCGAATAGACACTTCCTCACCTTACATCTGTTTTCATGCATTAATAAACAGGGATCATCTGCAGAAAGGATCAGGTTTCAGCCACAATGACATGAAGTGTGTGCAGGCAGCTCTGTAGGTTGGTAGACTGTGTCCCTTGGAGTATTACACTATATACTCAACATCACCTTGGTTGAATGGAACGATGAATGAATTCCATTAATTACATCTTCATGTGTGGCTCATGGCCAAGCTCAATATATGAATCTTAAGCTTTATAGCAAGTTTTTTTTTTTTATTCCACTATGGCATATTTGAATGGAGTGGAAAGAGCTCCTGTTGTGTGGCAGCTCAAGCATCGTGTTTTTGCATGGCAAAGGTTGTAGGTGCTTTGGATTAACTGCTGTTACAAAAAGAACCCTTCCCCCTTTCACACTCATAATAACACACACATACACACACAGGCACACACACACAGACACCGCGCTCCCCCAGTGTTTTACTTTTCTCTGCAAACGGGCAAATGCAGATTACAGAGTCTCTCTCAGTGAAGGAGATCAGAGGAGCTTTGGGAAAGAGGGGGAAGGTGCTGTGTTTTGCTAACAGTAAGATGTATGTGGTTTGAGGTATGTGTGGTTATATAAACGGACAAATTACACGGTGTTGAAATCCGACACATTCATATTCATAACGTATTTTTCTTTCCCCAACAAAAGAGGCTGCAGTATTGATAATCAAGCAGGTCACGGGAAACAGTGCAGTCTGGACAAACACTGCAGGTGGGGTTTGTCGTGCTGTCCCGTCCGGTGTGATGTAATTTTCAGTGTCCTCCAGTTGACATCCAGAGTTGCGGGTCTGAGTGAGAATTGGGCAGTGACAGAGAGCACCACGGAGGCATCAAGGACGTTTCAGAGTGAGTTGGGCAGCAGTTGCGTGGTGGCTCTGCCGCAAGCATAGGGCCCGGAGGATTAGTGTCCAATCAGAGTGGATTTGATGTTTACTGACAGCACATGAGACTTAGCTGAGAGAACTGTATTTCATTTGTATTCAATGAAGCTGTGCTCCCTGCCTGGCCTCCCCTCCCTGCGCTGTTACAAACCAAAACCCTGGGACCTGTTGAGGACAGCGCATCAACAACCTCAGGTAGGTGACTCTGCAGGAGGAGGGGAGGAGTGGTGGTGGTGGGAGGTGTGGGTAGTCTCTGAATCACTGGGCATCATTATAACCATCATCATCATCATCATCACCACTATCACCAGATACGCTTGTATCTGGTTCACATGACGTCACAGTGGGAAGTGGAATTAAACAGGCTTTATTTAGATGTAATCCCTCAGAGCAATCGGCAGAGCGAGTAAAATGTCCAGGAGAAGAGAGAGATAAACCCCACTGGATTAGTACAAGCCCCTGCCCACCCCAACCTATAACCCAACCTATCCCCTCTCTTCGTGTCTCTCTCTCTCTTTTTTTCCTTTTTTTTTTAAATGAGTGTTTGGTGGCCATCTCACCCACGCATCCCATTACAGTGTCTTCCATGGAGTAGCTGTTGTACCTCTGCAGTGTGCTGTGTTTGTGTGGTTTGGTGTGATGTTTGCGCGTGGTGTCCTCTTTCCTCGTGCACAACAAGCCGGCATGACCAGAGATTAATTATTCAAGGACTGCCAGCCAAAGGGAGAGTAACCTGATAGCACGGACTTACAATATTACAACCTGATATCAGGTGAAGAGGTAGACCCTGCTTCGTTTTCTTCACGGCGTCCTCCTGTCGCTCTCCGTTCCTTTTCGGGATGCTGCGGTGCCGGACAGTTTGAAAGATAACTTTTCTTAAACGTTGCTTCAAACCAAACTTTTTTTTTCAGTTTTGTCTTGTTTGTTTTTTCTCTGTTAACACTTTCTCAGCTTTCTCTTTTTTTTTTTTTTGCCAATGCTTGTCACTAACAAACAGTTGAGCCTTGGTCGCTCCCACAGCTGGGACACATTAGGGGGGAATGAGGGTCAGTGGGACAGGGCTGACGGCGTCTACGAGCAGCAGGCAAGATTAGCAGGCCGACGCAGCTCTCTGTCATACGGAGAGGGAGGGGTGTGGTACGAGCCTCCACCAGGGGTGCGTCCCCCTGACCTGGATTTGAAACGTGACCTGTATTCCTACCAAGACTCTCTCTACGGACAGGTTTACGCCGATCGACACGACCCGCGGGGGCTGAGAAAGGGCTCTGTGCCGGATCTAAACCACTACGAACGACCGCCCATGGCTCATCGAGGATCCATCCCACATCAGGATTACTACTCCCATGACCCGGCCATGACTCCTCGACCCCCTGAGGGTTTCTACCGGCCAGAGCACCAGCCTCCGCCGCCTCACCCTCATCCACTCAGTAGGTCAGGCTCTCATTTTGGGATATCTCCTGGGGCCCGTGCTGCATGGGATCAAGGTCAGGGAGGGAGAGCAGGACCACAAGCCCCTGCATCGCCTCTACCTCCTCCTCCCCCTCCTCCAACTGCTCATGAGTTGAATCGGGTTTACAGGGAACCTGGTGCTGTAACAGCTGCCAAGATGTTGCCAGATGCGCAACAGCGCATTCCCTCCCGAGACCCATCTCCTGCTCACTATGGTATGGAGCACATGTCTCCTCGGTATGCCAGTGAGCCTCCACCTTTGGCCGGTCAATCGGTTTATACTGATGTCAATGGGCGCCCAGTGGATCCACAGCAGCAGGCTGCCACCTGTCTAGTAGTGGATCCTGCCAGTCAGGGTGTGATTATGAGGCAAGAGACGGCGTCTCCCTACGCTATCCAACAACAGCAGCAGTTACAACAGCAGCAACAAATTCAGCAGCAGCAGCTTCAGCAGCAACAGTTACAACAACAACAGCAACTTCAGCAGCAAATCCAACAGCAGCAGTTACAACAGCAGCAGCTTCAGCAGCAGCAGCTTCAGCAGCAGCAGCTTCAGCAACAGCAGCTTCAGCAACAGCAGTTACAGCAGCAGCAGCTTCAGCAAGAGCAGCTGCATCAGCATCTGCAACAACAGGCCCTGCCACCCCCACCTGCCATGCCCATCTCTGACCCTAGCCTTTCTATGGCTGCTCCACTTGCCGCTCCACCTGCCCCAGTGCAGACCACTGCAGTTGTCCCAGCTGCACCTGCTCCTGTGGAGGCTGTCCCAGCAGCAGTCCCACCTCCCCCAGCCACTCCACTTCCTGCCCCTCTTCCTGCTCCTCCACCCACTGCCCCTCAAACACCTTTGCCTGTAGACCCCAAGAAATCAGTCGATCCTGAGTTCCTCGCCCTGCTGCGAAACGAGGGCGTCTCGGAGAGCACCATATCCTCCCTCATCCATCAGGGCTTTGACTCCACCAGCATGCTGGCTGTGATGGAGGAGAACGATGTCCGCACTGTTGCCCCCAACCTGGGCCAGGCCCGTGTACTTTCCCGATTGCTCCACAACTGTAAGCGTCCAGCTGAGGCTCCACCAGCCCCCTCCCTACCTCAGACGCCCATGCGAGGCCGCTCCAATAGCTTCAGCCATCGTTCAGATGTCTACCACCCGCAGCAGCACCACCCACAGCACCCTCCGCAGACTTTAACTGTAGACCCCCAGATGATGCCCCCACCGACTCCTGGGGGCATGCAGACCATCTCCCCAAGAATGGGAGAAGTAATGGGACGGAGGCCCAGCAGTGCCCCCTCTCAGCACCTGCTGGAAGCCTCTGTAGGCTACCCAGGTCAACCACCTCGCTCGCCGGGGCCATATTCTGGAGCCATTATGCCTGTTCAGTCTAGACCCATGTCCGCCTACTCTTCTGGTATGACAGTGCCAGGGATGTCCATGCAGGGGATGCAGATAATGCCACAGCATCTGACTGGGTCAATGCCGGCCATACCAGGGTCTATGCACTCCATGCCGGGCATGCCACAGCAGATGCCCGTGTCAATGCCGGCTTTACCGCAGCCACCACAACAAGTACCAAAAGCATACTCCACCAATTACACAGTGCCCATGGAGCTGATGAAGAGGGACAGGAACTTACTGCCACTGTCACCCATGCACAGCCCTCACCCTAGTCCTCAGCTGATACGTAAGGGTGGGGGACCGGCATCAGACAATGCCCTCGTCCCTGTGGGAGCGCCCGTTCAAGGCCAAGGTGCCCTGGTTGCGAACCAGAAGCTAAGTCGACGCACAGGCCCACCAGTCATCGTGTCTACTATGGCGTCTCCAGACACAAGTAAATACGTTGAATTTTTTCCCCTTCCATTCTTGTCGTCTGTTGTTTGTCTGATTTCTTGTTTCATTTGGTCTTGTTTTCTCTTGGCTGTTTCCCATGTTTTTAAAAGATAAAAAAATCTAGAGCGCTTCATTTTTTTTTGCATGGTTTATGTTATAACAGCATTTCGCATTCCTCTGATTCCTGATTGTTTTGAATAGCGCCATGAAGCAGTGCTGCTGCATTGTTAAGAATCATATGTTTTCACAGTTTGGTCGATATTTGTAAGAGCCACTCAGTGGATTGGCAGCAGCAACCTCAGCATTAGGTTGCAGGCATTTCAGTGTTGTGATGAATCGCTGTCAAATAAGTTTTTTTGTATTCTGTTTGTGGCACCGTCTCTCACAGTGCAGTTAGTGATGTGTGATGCCTGGGGTTTGACCTTAAGAAAGTTCAAGCACAAAGAGGATGTTAACTGAACATTTTTTCGAATCATTTTATCTTTATGGTCAGTGCTGTCATTTGTTTGCCGTTCTGTGTTTGTTCACATTACATCAACAATAGATAAATCGTGGGTCTTTTCTTATCTAGGCCAGCGGAGCGAAATCTAAATGTTGCTGCTTATCTCTTTTCCAAAACTGTTGTCAGGATTATGAATTAATACCGTAAAAGGATAACTTTTGCCGTTCCGGCAATCCATCCCCTGTCCTACTTTGCCATGATCCTAAACTGATACTTACATCTCGCTTTCTTGTCTGCTTATCTCCGTGAGAGCCAGATTTGTCAGAATTCCTCATACTTTGTGTGAAGACCTTTATTATTTCAGTAATCGCATGCAGTTTCTTTGTCAGGATGACATATCGCCCCATTAAATACAACACAAAATGGCACTGACGAGGCGCAATACAGAGGATTTGGGAGGAACAGCTGTCAGCACCCTTTCTGATACCTTTAAAATTTTAACAACTGTGCACAGTCCTCATGTTACAGTCTATCAGTCATTGCATTCATGTGTGAGCAGTTCACATTAAGACTTCTCTGACCAGAAAAAAACAGATATTGTGTGCAGAATGGTGTTAGCTGTCTTGGAAAATGAGTTGTCCAGGCAGGCATGTGCAGTGGCTTGCAGTGGTCTGCATCTTTGCACATTCTGTGTTGTGTTTTGCACAGATTTTTTTTGTTATTCTAATTTCTTCATTTCTTTCAGTGCTTTTATCAGGATGTAATGTCCTTGGTGAGTAATTAAAGCAAAAGTAAAAGCTCAAGCCATTTGTTAGAATCTCCCACAACATTCAAGTAGTTGCATAATGGCAGTAACAGCTCTATAACGTTGGTATAGTTGTAACAACCCCTGTTTTTGATGAAGCCCTTTCTGCTTTGCTAAACACCATCTCCCAACAGCCCCCAAGCCCCTGGTGTTGTAAACACGGATGTCTTAGTGCATTATGATAATCAGGGTGTATCAGTGTAACCTGGGAAGGCTTTATAGCCACTTGGACCACACAGCCTTCCCTCCGTCCTGCTGCTGTCAAGGTGTCCACTGTCCTGCG
Source organism: Selene dorsalis (assembly GCA_900303245.1). Taxonomy (NCBI): domain Eukaryota; kingdom Metazoa; phylum Chordata; class Actinopteri; order Carangiformes; family Carangidae; genus Selene; species Selene dorsalis. The sequence continues at coordinate 18,558 of OMNW01014931.1, forward strand.
TGGAATAGTAATTAGCTTTGTCTACTTCTTCTTCAACAGATATGATGCACTCAGGGAACAGTATTTACATGTGCCAGTATTTACATTCAGTGTATTCTTACTGTATAACCAACTGAATGTGATACACACAGCTTTGGTTCAGCAGCATACTCGAAAATTATCTGATTATTTGTCCGGATGATAAAAGTACATTTTTGGCAGTGAGGGCTGTTTTCTTCCATCAGCACCTGCTCACCAGAGGCTGAATAGCAGCATCACTGGACAGATAAAATCGAATTACGGTGCTGATGACCGATGTGTGATTGTGTCATTTTCTCTGTGCAAGTTGTAATGAGAAGGGGGGGGGGTGGTTGTTAATCCTTCAGATCCTCCATTTCCACTGCTGCACTAATCCACACATTCTCTAATTCGGTTCAGAGCAGCCTTCAGGCTTCCTGTGAGACTCTGTGAACTACTGTACACAGCCTGTGGACTGAAATGGACATTAGTGGAGGCTGGAGCAGAGCGAGAGTGAGTGATTTAACTGAGGTGGTTTTGTTGGCGTTGTTGTGATCTTTAGGCCCAGGAGAACACATATTAAACAATCCCCATTGATTGTCTGTCAAAAACAGGCTACTGTAGCTTGGGAAAGGATTGCTTCAAGTCTGCCACATACACGTAAATCACATTGTTAGTACACACACTGTCAGCAGAGTAGACCTCATTTGCATGTGGCTGACATTTGTTGCTTTGGTAATTTCATCTGTTAATGGACGCGGTTGCAAAGCTGCTCTGAAAGCATATTCCTAAATTGTATGTTGCTAGGCAACATGGATTTTGTTGGCAGACTTGCTTCTAGTTTAAGGGTCGGCCCATTGTCAGAAAACACTGCAAATTTACTCGTTACTTTTTTTTTTTCCGTTTACAAAATGGCTGGCTGAGCTAATGCATCAACAAGAAGGTATTAATAAATCATGTTCGCTCACTTCTTTTCAAGTGGGATAAATTAGGAGGCTTCGCTTGGGAGACATTATATGCATTTTAGACACAACAAAATCTCATATTTATAATTTGTCAGGTAGACAAATGATATTGTAATGGCAGCAATAACATATTTTGTATTCCAAAATCCAATTAGCTCTGAGTTTATGATACCGCCTCATATTCTGACAACCTCACACAATTCATTCGTTACAGCGCTGAATTGTCACCCACAACCAGAAAGAAATTCCCTCTGAACTAATAGCCCCTGTGTAAATACAGATGGCACGCCACCGCCCACCTCAGCGTGCGACGCTTCGCGGAATACCCTTGAGCAAGACCCCGCCTTTTATGACTAACTGGGACTCGCTCCCCATCCCCCACACCAGCATAATCGCTGCACGTGACACTTCCACTTCTTTACTTCCATTCTGCAGAGTGTGTCGGTCGGCCCCCGTGCGCGTGCTGCACGGACGGGCCAACTGAAGCCAGTTGAGGTCACTTCTGCTCTGGATGACACACTAGCCGCGATTCTCTTCCTCGCTCAGGCCTAGCGTGATGATGGGGGAGGGTTGTGGCATATTAGTTCTGGAGATGGCAGATTATGTATTAACAGGGCCCAGGTCAAAGCTGCAGACAGTTGTTACACTGAGTGAGGGATTAAGGAAGGGGGGGCATCCACATACTGCTACTGATAGATGATTTTTGCCGAATGGAGGGT
>OMNW01014933.1:0-21337 GCA_900303245.1 Selene dorsalis
TCATTTTCACTACAAGCCTATAGCAGGACCCGCAAGAGGTGCGAAGCAACTTTTATCTTGAAAAACAAATAAGCAGCACAACAGAACAGAAGCTCCCTATGGGGAAGCCTTGAAATGGATTATCTGTCTTTAAACACCCACACTCCTTCCTCTATTTCTCTATTCTCTTCTCGACATCTCCTGTTCTGTGATCCAAATTATAAATCTCAACTGAAGGGTGAAAAGATAAAAGTTCCCACAGGAAAATGGATTTTATGTAAAGAGGATGAAGCGGTATGGGGCTGGAGAGAAACAAACTACAAGTTCCCACTCACATATAGAAATAGACTAAATGTGCAAAAATATTCACAACCTCCAAATTTTGTTTGTTCCCTTTTTGTTACTACCTTTTTATTACTTTCCATGGGGAGCTCTGAACGACTCCCCATGGTTGCATGACGTTGTAATTGACTGACGAATGTGGTAAAACCTGCTGTGTGTCCTTTTCGTTTACACCCACTGCAGAGGCAATCTGACTGCCATCAAAATGTCATGAGAGCAAAACGTTTTATTCTGAAACCCTTGCACTCCACCGTGTGTTATTTTCCCTACGTATAATGGTAGATTTCATGGTGAACGCTGACCCACTTTTAAAACGAGTGTGCTTCTTTATTCTTGGAAGAAGAAGAAGGAAAAAAAAAGAAAAGAAAAGAAAAACACTTTTTCACTAAACTCAGAGCCTGCACCGCGTCTACCTATTATTGGCTCCTCCTAATGGTCGGATTTCAGGGAATATTTCTCCACAGGCGCACATTGGCTTCCATGGCAACAGGCATAGACTCTCATGAACAAAAGCCTGGTCTTGTTAACCCCAGTGCTGTGCCTCACAAGGAAACACATCGCTAAAGTCATAACACACTCATGTGTCACTCATGACAGGAAAGCACCATGAGAGACACTTTTCCCACTCTTGTTCAAACACAATAAACGCATCTTTTTTAAAGCTGAATCAGAACTTCGGTTCTCCTCGAAAATGAAAACGATCATGATGCTGCAGCTAATGAGTATATATCCCCCCTCCCCTCATTTCTCAATAGATGATGAAACAGTTTTCTGACGACTGGCTGTGGAAACTGTGTCTTCAGGCCTCTCGGTGGGAAGACAAGAGGTTGACTTACATTTGAGAGCCGGCGTTGCTGCTGACTTTACTGTTGTGTGTTAACAAATCAGCTCCAGAAATGCATCGTACCCACTGGTGAACATTTCAGCCAGCGTGTTCATCATTACCGTTTACTGACTATTTTGATAGGCCTTATCACACCATCCATGCGTACGTCTTTCTACACTGTGTGCAGCAGGCCCATAATAATGTTGTTTCCTGTAGTTTTGTTGTGTTGTCTAATTTAATATTGAGAATTGTAGCATTTTATTGGTACCAACTATCAAATTCCTGGTAATGATGACATCCCTATTCCAACATAGACATTGCTCCAAACATTATTGCAGTCCAGATCGTGTCGGCTGGAACCAGAAAATACTGGAGAATGTGGGTGGCGCCTGCACCACTTAAACAATGCATGAAATTTTAATGTCTTCCCAGTGTGCAGGTCAAAAAGAGTCGATAAAGCTGATTTCATCACAAAAAATTTCATTTCAATGTGACTTTAAATAATCAGATCTTCTATGTCCTGAAACTTAGAAGTCCTGCTGAAGCTTTTCAGATCATGACTGTTTATCCAACCCGGTTACTTTTTTTTTTTCCAGCCTTGACAAGAAAATAATGAGCCTAATTCAAAACCTGTTTCTCCTGGCTTTCACCACGTCTGGAGTGCTTCATATCCAGCCTTGGCTAGCGACACCAGTCATTTTATTATTCCTCACTGCTGTCACTGCTCATGTTTAAAAATCTGTTTATGCTTGTTTGTTTCCTTGCTGACCTCTATTAACACTTGGCAACAGGCACGCCTTCGCTTTTCATAATGCCGGTCTGATATACAGTAGTGACTGGCTACAAACAGCCAGCTGAAATATACTGTTGCCACTGGCTTCAGCTGCAGATCGACTCACGAGTGCCAAAAAAATAAAAGCCAAAAGAGATCCAAATGTAATAGGAGTGGCTTCAAAAATCCTGATGGAGCAAGATTTTCATCCTTCCAGGTGCACGAGCAGTAATGCACCAGATGACCTAACTTAATTGCCTTCTCTGGACACCAGCACAGATTCTGTACACATTTAGACACAAGTGATTTAGCATTGAATTTTTCATCCAATGGAGCTGGAAACAAATTTAATGACACAGAGCAAGGACCACAGGAAGGACTCTATATTGAAATGTCTGTTTGAATGCCAACCTGCTAAGTCATTAAGATGTTTTGAGAACATATTGATTGAATGCAGCTAATGAAAACGTCCTTTTAGAGATGTAAACCAAGAGGCTGTAAGATAGTTGGTTATATGCACAGTGGTTGCAACAGTTGTTGTTCAAAGCATGTCATAGATATTACTTATAACCTTCAACACATTCAATATTGCAACTGCTGCCACTGAGGTTTTGGATGGAGTCTATGTATGGGTTCAGGAGCATCCGGTGCCATCCCCATTATGTTTGCTCTGTGCCAGCATAAACCTCTCCTCCTCATGTCTTCATAACTCTGTGGGAGTTGATTAATGAAGCAGATTTCCAGCTATCAAGCTGGGTGCAAACTGTTCAATTATGCATCTTGGAATCTCCTTATATCATGTTTTAGTAGCTTCTCCGGCTCTGTGGGACTGCCTTGCCAGAGACGAGGCCTCAGTAGCACTGGCTATATTTGTCTAAGTGATGACCTTTGCCACTGTGACAAATGGAAGCGGAGTGATTGGTGAAGTACTGTCAATTTTCTCTTTCATGGGGTCTTTGCTAAGGGTTGTCGCAGCGATCCTGGCAGGACTCAATTCACATTCTGACTTAATCAAAATGCATGGCTGGGGCAGGCGAGGAGGCACGCTGTAAACAGTAAACACGCTGTTTACAACCTGACGCAGACATCTGTCCTCTTCAGGCACAGCTGCTTCGAGACTGCCTTATCATTGTTCGGGTTGCTTTTGCAGTCACTTGTACTACTTTCATATTTTATACTGGAGTACGCAATTTGTTATACAGCTCCCTCTTTAGCTGATATAATTCTTGTCGGATAAAAAGCCTTCGGTGTTGTGCCGCTGGGCTTTGAGCAGGAAAACATTCGTATCTCAGCAGGTGAAAGTTAAGATTATTATACTCCTTGTAAACACTAGGATTTCAAATTCACATTCAATACTTAAAAAAAAAGTTCTCAATTCAAACTTCAAACAAAACAAAACAAGTGGCCTCAAAGATCTGACTCTTATTTGTGAAATATGAGAAAAAAAAAAATACAACTAGAAAATATCTAAACCTCTTTAAAAGTGTAATTTGGTGCCTTTGCACTGATGGTCTCCAGAGGATGGATTTGGTGATTCTTGTTTAGAGCCACCAGCGACTCAAAGTTTTCAATTACACCTTACGGTGAAATAGAAATTCTCTTCCCTGTTCTCTTTTCTTTCTTTTCTTTTTTTTTTAAGTATATTTTTTGGGCTTTTTGCCCTTAATTGATAGGATAGTTGAGAGAGACAGGAAATGAGGAGGTAGAAAGAAGGGGAATGACATGCGGCAAAGGGCCACCAGGTTCGAGACTCGAACCAGTTCACTTTCTGTCACTGTCCCGCTCAGCACTTTCACCACGTCATGCCGGTTTGCAATAAATACATCTGAACTCCTGGTCATTGATTTTTCCTCAGCTGAAGAAATTCAATCACAGTTTAATTTTGGTAAATTATAATTGTAATAAATCTGCTGTTTGTTTATCATTAAAAAAAATAGTCATTGCAGCATTTTTGACATTTATATCAACATTATTAGTTTTGTTTAATTAAAACACAGACATGCTTTAAAAAAAAAAAAAGCAACTCTGGCAACTGTACAAATGGATAATTAGGAGAATACTGCACGTTGACAGTTGGTTATTGAAATCCCATGTTCACTGCTGTGAAGTGTTGGTGAAACAACAGTGACACAGTCTGTACCCTTGTGACTGTGACTTTACAAAGGCCAAATGAGGGAAACTAAAGGAAGCGCCAAGCTAAAAACAAACCCATCTAGTTATTTTGTCAAACAGTCAATCATTAAATGACTCAGTCTTGGGTTGCTAAGGACATAAATCCATATTTTTTCTCAGACGACTCTAGTAAGGCCCTTTTCACAGATAAGCTTATTAAAATCCAACAGTGTAACTGTGCCTTTTACACATGTGTACATGTATAAATGTACACATGTACACAATAATATGTACCCTGATTGAACAGCTGAGTGTAGATTACATGACTTGTTAAATATAGACTGGAGAGGTTTTTTTTTTCTTTCTTCTTGTTGTAAACAACCATCATTTTTCTCTCCAGGCGTCCGTGTTTGTGGTTGGTGATGATTCCCCTGCTACCAATGTAACAGGTGGGTGGACGGACAAAACAAAAGATCAAATCAATAGTTTCAGCCGCTGCTTAATTGCACAGCAGGAGCCAAAGGTTTTTTTTATTATGGGCCTTGGTCAAACTTTTAATATACCTCAGGCCTCTGGAGTATGGTGTTCCCGCACACCTGGGTTTGTCTAAGAAACAAAGGCTTTTCTTTCAATTTTTTTATTTTTAATATATATATATACACACTACACCCTGTCTTCTAGTCAACCCTAGCAACTTGCAGTTTTCAGGAGAATAGTTTACAAACAGCAGAGAATGTAATGAAGTCACAGTATCTGAATTAAGCCGCTTATGAGATTAGAGTATTCAACCCACCTTCTGTGGTGTGGAAATTATTAGAAAACAAAAGGTTTACCGAGCGAGGAGATTTAAACTGAACTGGAGATTTTCCTCCTCACTTCAAACGTAACGCCATTGAAATGTGTGTGCTGCAAATTAGTGATGCAGTCTCACTTTTAATCAAAAGTGGGACTCGAAGGGGGAAAAAAAAGAAGAAGAAGAAAGGAAAGCACCTCCAAAAATACTGCAGGTTGAGTGTTTCCCCCCCCTCTAAGCTCAGCATTTCACTGTCATGGTTATATGCGATTTTGAGACTTGAATAACTTGACAAAAACAATCAATAATGGGAATATCACGGTGAGGTTACTGAGGATGCTTGGTGATCTCAGTTTTCAAAGTGAAACATTAGCATCTAATGTGCTGACACAAATGATCCAAGATGTATGATGAAAGATTACAGACAGTGAATGCAGCACCATGCGTCTGGTATTACTCACGCAGATGTCACAATGAGGAATTTGAAGCATAACCCATCAATTTTATTAATCAGGCTTCCGCTGGCTTATTAATATACCCTCATTAGCTTAGCTAATCAGTCAAAGGGCACGCATTGGAGATGTACCTGTGCTTGATAAAGCACATCCCCGTTTTGTGTAAACAGCTTGTTTCCTCAGACAGATCCATGTTTTCAGACTGTTACATGTCTGAAGAGTTACATGTAAATAATGTATGAGTGTGAAGCATGAGCACTGGGTCGTAAGATTAACCATGCAGCATCTCCAAAACCTGTGTCCAGGGATTTTTGCTCCCTGCAAAACAGCACAGAGTAACAAGGAGAGTGCCACAAATAGAAATCATCCAGGCCTCGTGTCAGTCAGACTGACAACACGACTCAGGAGCTTACAGCCATGCTAGCAGCTCCATGAGGCTGCACTGTAGGTGCTTTGAGCTAAATGTCACTGCCGTACTTCCTAAAATGACTATATAAACATGCTGATGTTGAGTGTTTACACTGGTACCCTTTTTAATTCAGCGTTAAAATTATCAAATTTAATGTCACATCCAATTTTTTTTAGATATGTCAGTCTAGACTGATATAGTCCAATAGACTGGCATCGCCATCTCTATACTGAAACCTCCAATAAGGATGAAAACATCCTGTAGTTAGGATTCATAGCACAATGGCAAAAACCTGTCCCAGACAGTATGTGCAGAAATTTGCAAAGGAAAGGAAAGTATAATAAAAAAAAAAATAATGATGCTGTGCTATGGTGAATATCAGAGCTCAGAATATGTCAGACCTACAAATAGATGAGCTACCTGTCACACAAGACCATATCAGTTTAAACTCCTGTTACCACTGGAAGACATGAAGCTCTAGAGATGACCAAAAACTGGATGATTTCAACATGTATGTAAACACAGACCGGTCTACTACATCTACTAACACGTCTGTTTTCTTTGCTAAAAATCCATCCCAAAATTAAATATTTACCATTTTGAAAGCTCATACATTAGACATTAGCCACATTAGCCAACATTACATCAGCCTCAAACATTTGAAAAAGCAACAGACTGTGAATGTTGAAGTGATTTTCTGCTCTGGCTAGCATGTTGTGTAGCTAGCTTGGGCGAGCTGACGGTTAGCCATCAGGTCTTGACATGAAAAACTTGTTTCTGGCTCTTTTTTATAAACAGAACACAACATAATGAAGGTTTTTTTGTTAAAATTATTATTATTTTTTATTTAAAATCATCCAAACCTTGTTTCCACAGACTCTGAGATTCTGTGTTTACTGAAATGAAAATGAACACAGGAGAAAACATGGCAGCTACCTTCTGTAGCATAAATCTGTTGTGGGCAATTCTGTGCCAAGGGAAAGTGAAAATGCAACTCTCTGCTTTAGCTTTTTCAAGATGAAACAACTTCACTTGTAACTACTGTCATCTAGCCCACACACTCTCTCTTAAGAAGAACTTTTTTCTTTTTTCTTTTTTGTTAAGTTTAAAAAAAGGACAGAAGCTATTGTTCCATATCAGCTCACTTTACATAACTCCGGTTTGGTCTTTTGTGCTTGATTTGGATTTGTTTCATGCCAGCCGCTCACTGGATAATGTTCGATTCAGAGGTCTTCTCTGTCCGGCCTCTTTCCCCTTCAGTAAACAGATGTGTGGGTAAGGTATACGAACAAGCTCCTGAAGCTTTGCTCGCTCCATAAATAACCTGTTTGTCTTAATCCATCAAGTCTGTGGATGTAGAAACAGGTACCTCTGTAGAATGTGGGGGCTGATTATTAGCTGGATGTCTGCAGTATCATGATGTATAAGCTTGTTCTTAGAGCAGGGGTTGGGTCCACTACAGGGCCATTATGCCAGGGTAGTGCCACCAATCCATCACGCTTAAGCACTGTACAGCCTATTTCACTTGGCGGCGAGCCACTGTCACCCTCTGTTCACCTATTTCCATACTCAAATCTATGGATGTGACTCATTCATAAGGTTGAGGTGTATAGAGAGAACGGTCAGGAGCTTACAGGGATACACTGGATTTTTAATTTGACAGCAGGGGAAGCTCTATCCTGCATTAATAGTGGCAGAGTACCAAAAAAAAGTACTCATATTGATTGTTAAGTAAAAGTACCAAAACAGCAGAAGTAGAAATCCATTTAAAGTAAATCTCCTGCATTCAAAATCCTCAGTCAGTAAAACTACTGGCAGCATGATGTACTAAAAATGACTGATATTTTATGATGTATCATAATGACTGGTGCTTTATTATCACACTTCATGTGCTCGTCATAGTTTGACTACATGCTCAAACATGAGGTCATAAGTGTACTTAGCACCCCAGGCTTAGGTTGATCAACAATTGACTTTGTAGTCACATGATCAGCTAGATATCATGAGGCCACAGGTGAACAGAAGGGCAACCAATCACCACCTTGTGGTAATCGTCTGACCTATTCAATCCCAACATGTGAGTCAGGAAGATAAATTTAAAGCGGGTTTAGTGATGATTAATGCTTTTATTGTGAAATATTTGATCATCTCATGTCTCTTTGTGCCTCAAAAAGTATTTAAATGAAACCATTTGAGAACTTTAGAGGACAAATATCTGTGGTGGAGGGTGTAAAGAACTCAGAGACAACTGAAACTTAACAAGGAGCCTATTGTTGTTTCATATAGAACAATGTATTTTAATTTATAAGGTTACCTAGACTAGAACTGGATCCCAATGTAGGCTTTAGAGTTCTCAATGAGTCATTGGGCTTCCTTTTGTTTGTTTTTTTTAGGGCAGGGTTCAGGCCCAGAATGAATGCTAATGAGGTCGGACCGGGCCAGGTTTTAATTTTCAGGCCTGTTGAGAACTCTAGTAGTCTTTCAAAGACAGGGGCAACACCTGCATGGGGAGGATGGCTCTGACCAGGGATTAGACAAACCTACAACCTGAACAAATGTGTTTGTATCTACGTGTGGCCACTTTGTGAAACAACAAAACTGAAAATTGAGCTGAAAAAGAGCTATAGGAGCATGTTTCGGCTCGGTGTGGCACATAGAAGGCAAAGCTGGCTCCACACAGCACCAGTCATACTTAAAGATGTGTGTTTGTTCCTGCACCACACTGGTTACAGAGACATGAAACAAAAAAACAGATAACATGCTGCCCTATTACAAAAAAAAAAAAAAAATCTCCCTACCACACTTATTTTACTCCCTGAGCAGCAGTGTTATTTTTCCACTTTCTAATTATATCCTTTTATCGGGCTGCTCTGTGATTGGTTTTAGGTGATAACAAGCAAGGAGTCAGAATGAAAAAACAAGCAATCGTAATGTTGAGAATTAAAGAGAGATAACTGTATTTTTTCCTTATCTCACCAGGGAGTAAAATGGGAAGTAGAAGATGATTTTAAAAATGTTACGTGAGAATTACTGCAAGGTGACAAGGTGTGGTGCGGCAATCAGCTCCTCGCCTGTCTTCGAGGAACTTGTATTTTCTTTTATAAATCTTTGCTAATATTTTCGCTGCAGAGAGTTTTTTTTTTTCATTCTTGAGGAACTTTGTTGAAACAGATGCTTTTTTACTTTGTTTGTTTTGTTTTTTTAAAATAAAAATCTTTCCATGGCAATCACCTTGCTGATTATCCCGCTGAAAGATCAAGACGAGCAGGTTTCAGCGGGGTGTCTCTGTGTTAGCACCCGCTCCCACGGGGCCACATTTATGAATAACTGCTATCTTTGTGGAAATTTAGTTGGGGCTAGGTGGGAGGATGTGAGCACAGGTGCATTATTCAAGCGATTCCTTTTCACTTACACATCACTGGGGGTCACATTAGCATTGCTAATAAGTGATGGTTTAAAGGGTTGCTGCGAACCCTCTCTATGTCTTAATGATTCAAAATATTAAGGAGAAGAAAGCAGGCAGAGGGGAAGCATCCCTCTCCGTTTCTACACTGACTCAGAGACTTTTGCATAAAGAATTTCGACAAAGTGTGAATTGTGTTGAACGGATGCTATGGCCGGGGAAAAATAAGAGAAACATATCTTCCTCCGAGAAGTGCTGAAGCTGGAGCTTTTACAGTCTATTTGTTTTTGAATCTTCTCAAAAAAGAGGCTCCAGATGCTCGGGCTGAGAACAGAATGAAACTAAAAACAGCAGACGCTTGTTTTATTTTTTTTCCTCCTCCTTCTCTGAAATAGTTGCAAATGGCTTTTCGGTGCCAAGACACATTGTTAGAATCCTGATGGATGCCAACTGCTTTGGAAATTGGCGAGGAAACGGCTAAGACAAACATCTGAAGCCGTGTCTGTAACAGGCCTGTTTGTATATCAAAGATTCGCCATTTAAGTATAATGAGGACAAACTAGATATTATAATTTAATCCCTCAACTTGTATTCACACAGGTTTGTTGTTGTGTGGCTGCTGGCCACTTTGTACTGTTTTACCTTGTTATCCAGACTCCAGAAACTAGCAGAGTGTGGAGAGACGTGCACGCACTGCCAGCAGGTTTCCCCACATACAAAATCCAATAGGTTCACTTTATCAGACATTATATAGGGTCTCATAGGATGTTCTCAAGGCAAAACCCAAACTATACCAGCAGTGTACAAATCAGGCATCAGGCTGGGTTACTTCTAGATATTGTAAATGATGGTCAACAGCCTCCTCAAACCAAAATCTTTGGCTTCACTGTGTGAACCTCTGTCTTTGTTTCAGGGTTAATAGACACTTCAGAAATCAAAGAGTCTCTGTCACTACAGCTAAATTAGTATTTTTTTTCTTGTCCTGCTTTAATGTGACGTTCTGAAGCTCCTTGCCTCAGACCTTGCCATGCGGTCTTTGGAGTGCTCGTAATCAAGCGCTACTAAACTCTAAAAGCAAAATAAAATGTGTCCTGTGCGCCGTAAAGTCAGATCTGAACATATTGCACTCACAAAATCAAGCTTTCATGGCCTTGTGTTGCAGGGCTGATGGGGGAAAAACAAAAACCAGGCAGTCTTGGTCAATAACTGTTAACACAAATGTGGAAATCGTTTCTCATTTGTCATACTTGTTGGTGCTGACCCAAATAAAAAATTTTGTGACACTGAAACTTAAAGAGGAACTATACTAGATTTGCACTTTAATTAATCAGCTTTGCAGTAACTGTGATAGTTAAATGACTTGTTACAGTGTTTTTACAACAGTGAAAATATGTGCTCTGACACTGTAGCAGGAGCTGCATATAGGGAAAAAAAAGTGACCAAAACAGAGGACAAGGGAGCGGACTTGCTCAGTTCCCCTTTAATAAATCACAAATTTCTCCCTCTTGAATGTGTCTCATGGAGGAAAAAAAGCCCATAGAGTGTCACTGTAAGCAATGATGATACACTCAGAAGATGTTGAGGATTCCTGCCCTGAAGCTCACAGCTCAATTATTACTCCAGGAATCTTGTGCTTGTACACAGACATCAGGGGGGAATGTGGAGGGAAAAAATCCATTGATGAAGTTACAATAAAACTGAAAAAAGAAGAAAAAAAAATGCAATTACATAGAAAAAAAGATGAAACTTGGTTATAGGTTAATTAAAAACATATTGCAGGCGTAGGAATTCATGACCGAGATGTTTAATTACACTGTTGTGCTAATTATTGTTCTGTTCTTTATTGGCATAACCTCATTTCCTGCCCCTCTTCATGCTTGTTTATTTGTTGTTTATTTCATTGTTATCATTGCATTACATTTGTCTAATGCCAACACTGTGCATGCCTACACTCCACACTGTGTTATTATTTTTATTTTTATGTACAGTTACAGTTATAATCAGGTGTGAGAGTATATTCAGGATTTTTTTTTTTTCAACAAGCTCATTTGGACGTAGGAACATAATTGCCAGCCACTTCTCTCACTGTGGTATTTCCTAGAGAGTGAATATTAAATTCATCTTTAATGAATAAATAGGAATCATAATCACATTTAAAGGTTGTGACACCTGCTGCACCGGCAGATTAATAAAACCTGTAAAGAAACTAACCTGTAACCAAAGCAGTGAGGTAAACACTTTATAATACTTCCTCTAGAAATAAAGCTTATTATGCTTGTTTGCAGCTTCTCCAGACAGGAAACTAACAAATCTCATTCAGAATGTGTGAGAGTTGCAAATATTAAAATACAGCAGGCCACATGAACTGCCAAGGACAAAATTCTGTTTATTGAAAGTCAATTGTGTGATTTGATTTGGCATCACGACGACAAAGTAACCATGTTTGCACGGCATTGAAGTAAATAAAAACAAAAAAATGAATATTCCCATGTAAAAAATATCATCTTTGACAACCAACGCCGGCCACATTAATGTACTGCACTTGACTGTTATTTGAAGTGAATGATCACTTTTATTACTCATTTATATAAAGCAAATCTGCCAAGTAATCTTTGGATATAGCAAAAAAAAACAACAAAAAAACAACCCTCATGTTTAGGTTCTGCTCCAGCAAAACATGAAAGCCAATACTCACCCAGTGTCAGCACATAAAACACAACACGAATCCCCCTGGAGGAAAAAAAAAAAAAAAGTTGCTTCACAACCATCACCGGCCTGTTGTAAAATAAACATGTAGCTCGCTTCAAACATAATGGTTGGCGTTAGTAAAGCAGCTCTTATGTGCGTAACAAAAAAGGCCCTTTGAAAGACTCTCAAACAAGTCTGTCGACATTTAATTGTAGAAGAAATGCACAGTGAATGTTTGGAACATTTTACTCGGAAAATAAGGGAAAATGAAGGCTATTACAGCGCAATGGGAGCAAAAAAGAAAAAAATACCAGTATGAATGCCCAAGGACAGGTTATTGTGTCCCTGCTATCTGGTAGATTGATAGTTATAAAATCCTGGATCTGTTTTCCCCGCTATCATCAAGGGACCTCGTTTACACAAACAAATCTGAAAACAGCATCTGAGAATATACTAATGGCTCATGCTTGCAAGGCCCACACAGGTCAAATCGATGGGATGCTTTGGCTGTGAACATTCTTCTAATGTATTGCCAAGGGTTTTCCCATGTCGCCCAATTTACAAGTTGGGAGATTTGTGTGTGCCGATAAGCCAGAGCTCAAACTTTTGATTTTCTTGCCCTTGCCCATCCCAAAATATTCTTTAATAGTACATTAATCAGCAATAAATAATTGGAACATATGTTTATGTGTGAGGAAAATGGCAGATGATCCATCTCGAGTGGATTATTGATGAATCTATCGGCGAAAAATAGTGCAAAATATAAAAATTCAAGATGACAATCATGCACAAGTTGTACATGTGCATACGCAGGAGTCTTCCTGTGAGATGCACCAGAGCCTGAGCTGGTTTAAACAGAGCTCTCTGAAGACTTAAACTGTGTAATTTGCATGTATTTGGCTCCAACACAGCTTCTCCCTTTCCACTCCGAATTCCACTATGATTATCAAGAGCAAGAAATAGGTCAGTCATATAAGGATGAGACCACTCATCTACACCTGTGCACCATCAGAGCTGATGATGCCGCAGCTATTAAAGCTCGTACAAGTAGGACCTGAACAACCTGCAAAGTGGTAGGAATGTTTTAAACTTATTTTACACAGGTAAAATGTGGTTCTTTAAAACAGTGACTTGTTTTGTTTTTTGGAGGAAAATTTAATTCTCAGACCTGACTGAACAAACATCACTCGCTGGGCTGTCATCTGTCTTTGCATTTGATTTTTAGACTAAAAAAACAAAAACAAAAAAAAAACCACGGGGGTGTCCGGGAAATTTCCTTTAAACTATCCATCATATCGACTGATGAAGAAATCACAGGTGAAGGACAAAGACGCAGCTTCAGAAATCATGTCGCTTTCAGCACACACAGTGATTTAAATAGATCATAACCAGGTTCCTTGTCAAACCCTCGCTCAGTATCTTGCTATAGGATTGCGCCCTGTGGTGTGACCCATCACTACCACCATGACGGTCAAGGGTCAAAACCATCGGCAAGAACCAGCCTACATGGCACTCTGGCTTCCTTTTCCACTGGGCATCTCTTAAAGGCCCCATGTTGTACACTTTTCCAGGATTTAATTTGAACTTCTGTTATCCCTAGCAAGATGTATTCATGGTTTTGAGCTCCTTTGGTCAGCTCTCCATAGTTTCACATGTCCTCTCTCAGAAGCTCTGGCAATCAGAGGAGAGGGTTGGTTTCTTTGTCTTTTTCTGTTTCTCTCAGAGCTATGTTTCTTTGATACGTCCTGCCTTGTCGGCTTAACTGAATGAAAGCTGGAGGGCAGTGGTTTCTTCTGGGTAACATCACATAAGGGAAGAAGTTCTGTCTGTTTGTCTTAAAGTGATTTGACGCATGGTACAGTATTTTTGTGGCCCTGAGACAATTTTCACATCATGGGGCCTTTAAGCTCCTCAGCTGTCCTGACCTCCCTGGAAGGTTGTCTTCAAACATGGATGCCTGAGGTTTGGCCTGTAGAGTTTTGACTACTTAATATGCTTTGGTCAAGAAAAGTTTTCAAAGTTTCCGATGGTCGTTAGTTTGTGGTGGCGGACCAGAACCCATGGGCTAACTGGCTACCATGTCCTCAGCCACCAACTCCAGAGGAGCCTCAAGAAATCCCAATGATGGCAATGGCTAGTGACGATAACAACTTCTACGATCCCATGCTCCATCCCTACATCACCAAACTCAAACCGTCTTTTGTTATGTTGAATTTATCGTCCCTTCGGTGGTCTCGCCACAACAGTCCAGACTTTGTTTGTCTGGGAGTTTGGGAATCGCTGTTTAAAGACACTGCTGATAGCCGTGCATTGTAGTGCTGTACGCTATGGGGTATTATCAATGGAAAAACAAACATCATCACAATTAAACGTGAAGTACTCTTTGTTGGAGTGGACCACTCCACTGAAAAAACAGGACTCCTTAAAGCTTGGACTCCAGTATTATGTACATTCCTGATACTAAGAAAATGTATTAGTAGTAAGTGTGTGATTTTGACCGTTAGGAGCCCACCCCTAGTCCTTCCTGCAAGGGGAAAATTTGCTCAGTGATAAAATATTCATAGAAATGTTGAGGGTTCAACTTATTAAGTAATTTGCTGTACTTCAGTTCAAGTGTGTCTTGAATTTTCTCGATGCTTTGAAGTGAGTGCTTTTTCTATTTGTATGTGTTGAGAGAGTGACAGAGCGCATACACAGTACTTGAGGGTCTCTCAGCAGCAGCCCCCCACCCCCACCCCCCACTCCCTTTTCGCTCCTCGGTGTCACTCATTTCCCTTGCTCGACGTGTTCTGTCTTCTCCGACGGACCCTCGAGGATCCACAGAACCTGTGGTTTATGTACACTTCATATCTCAGCTGCAGTCATCTGAGGGGGACCTGGACTGTTATCCCAGCAGAGAACAACACATCATTTTCTCCTGTCAAGCCTTCTGTTAGGCCTCATCACAGAGAGCAAGCACTCAGGATCCATGATATTATTAGTCTCCCAGGGAAGGTTGTTCATTCAATTTTCCCCACAACATTGCACCGAATCAAGGTCCCTCAGCAAAGAGTGAGAAAGGAGGGAGAAAGAGGAGAAGCACATCTCGTGTTAATCTGGCCTTTGTGATGAGAGATGTATCTTAAAAACAAGGATCAGACACCCGAGGTCTTCGCTGACGACATGTGTTGAAATGTATGGAATATTTTCCCTGCTGCTCAGATCTGTCGGTTATGATCGGCTGGAAACGCTGCAACATCAACAGAGGCCGTCAAGTCTTCAATCCAGTGTTGTGACAAGGTCAGGGAGACTCTTGACTGATCTACTTGATACAAATATTTGCACCTCAGCGGAAGCGAGAAATGATTCTTGCAAATAACTTCAATGAAAGGAGACTGGATTTCTTTCTTCTTTTTTTTCCTTCCAACATATACTAGGTCCAATCGGAGGCATCTGGAACATTCAGACAAATGGTGCTTCTGCTGTATTTTCAACAGAGCCGCACAGTTCAATCCCACTCTCTCTCTCAAAGCCCAAGGCTTAATCCCCTCACCGGTGAAGGCGTTTGTTTGAGGATCGACCTCACCGCCGGCGCTCGCCACTCCGTCCTTGCAATGTCCTTCTAAGGCGTATACTGGCAGATCTTCACTCAGGATTCCTCTTTAAAAAAAAAAAAGGAAAACGCCTTCTCTCCCAAGTCTACATCACCCCTCACCGCAACTTCTAATTTGTTTCTCCGGAACACTTGGAGTGTGGTTTTATTTTGTTGACAGTCTGCAAGTTGTATCACATCAAACACCCTGCTAAATATTTAATGTTCCTGAAATCCCGCTGAGGTAACTAAGGCCTAAATGTCAGCAGTTAGTACAACCAGTGATTTATACCAACTTAGTTTGCTTACTTTGTCAATAAAAAAGCAGGAATATTCTCACAGATGCAGAACCACCACCATTAAAATCCTGTTTTATATCATGGGAGGTGCAGTAAATAAGATACTAGGCTTGCCTTGACAAACTTGTGGCCTTTACAATAAACTACAAACCATTACGAAAGGCCAGGAGTGATGGCACATGGCTTAAAAATGATAGGATATCCATTAGACATTAGAAACTCAAATAAATTCTATGAGATACTACAGAAGAGATGAGGAGGGTATATTTACAGTATGTATTTACGATTCCTCCTCATACATAGTAAACCATTTAACCCTGATGAAATGGTGATTTAAAAACATAGTGGGGTTTTTCATAAGGTTTAAATCCTGTCATAAGGTTAAAAACTGCCACCATTAATCATAATAACATATTACGTTGATAAGAATGGTTTATATTTCATTCCCATTTCCTTGATCACAACCCTTTAACTTGTTTCATGGGCATCATCAGCGACTTCATTACCAGTGCTTGGACAAGTGTGGGCAGTTATAAATCTAATCTTTGCCATCCGCCAAATCCCAACGGGCGGGGTGTGATTGTTATCCTTTGAGAATTTCCCCTGATGCCTAACGAGGCATTTAAGCTGCAGCGGTCGCCCTTGGAAAGAAAAGTAGGGGCTCAGGCGGACGAATAATGTCCTCATTCAAATTTGACACACTTGAAGGAAAATGCTGACCATTTTGAAGTCATAAAAGTGGGAAGTGGGTGAGGGAGACACAGTCTTACAAATGATTTTCACTCCTATTCAGCGGTTTCGGACCAAACGGGGATTTTTCTATTAGATTTAAGCCTAGTTTCTCACTAGCCCGCCGAGAGAAATCCCCCAATGGTCTGTCGAATCAAGGCAAAATAATCTCAATCTTTGCATCATTTTTCATCACTTTCCACTGCTAAGAGCAGACATCTTACATATTTTTTCAAGCCATGCATATGAAATAATAAACAATCCAAATGTAAATTGAATTTCAGTATGCAGAGCTCCTCTCATGACTTATAATGATTCAAAGACACAATTTTCAAACTGCTAACACAATCTTTTTTGGGATACTTTTGCTTTCCCATATCTAGTTGACCAGTCTGTCAAGGATTTTATAATAAGCAGTAGAAGAAAAGTAAACATTTTTTTTGTATATGTGTGCATGTGTGTGTGTGTGTGTTGACAGCCCAGATAATATGAGTTTCTAATTCTTGAAAATCTGGGCTGACTCACACACACTATAGGGGATAAAGCAGCAGAGGAAGGAGGAGAGCTGCCAGTGATTGATCGCTGAGCTGTCGAGCAGAGCTGCTGCGAACTCGGGGGGTGTTGGGGAGCTAAGATTTGAGGATATGCCAATAACTCATTTCGAAAGATATAAACATCAGTTGCATTTAGAGCAAATCAGAGATGCAGCAGAGAGAAAAACATGTTCATTTTTATCAACAAATGCTCGACAACACCTAGACTGCACCAGGTAATCAAGTCAGAGGGAATCATAGAGTTCCAGCATAATAAAGACAGATGTGTTAAAGTGGATCACAGCTGGAAAATATGGATGCCAATTTGATTGTTCTTGCTCTGGTGTTTGTAACAAAACCCCCCCCAAAAAAACAGGATTATGCAAATATGATGGTTAAGATGGAGTCTATGAATATTGTATAAGATGTTGATGTGAATTAAATATTAACAACAGGTTGCGCTTACAAAAGTAATGTAGACTTGACACCTTCAGAATGTGACAGTAAAGCGAGTCTCTAGGGTTTGTAATATTTATTAATATTCGAGCAGGAAGGACTCCACTGCTGGAAGTATCAATTTCTTTCTTTTTCCTTTTTTACACCTGCGGGCTTCCTGCCGGGCCATGTAAATACCTGCACTACTACCCCCAAGGACTAGAAGCTACACTCAGTCTATATTCAAATAGATAAGACCAACATAGCACCGGTGAGTACGGTGAAAACATACCCATTAAAATTTTCAAATTACTACTGATATTTATAGTTTTGCCATATGTACAAGAAGTTTTACTGTAAACACGGTCCTGTTTCCAAACAAGGAAACATGTCTGCATAGAAAAACTGAGGCTACCTACAGCCTGAGGACGGTTAGCATAGCTCACAGCTAGCCTTATTAGCCCTCCAAAGTTAATGTAATCCCTTTCTTCTTAGGAAAAGATGTTTTAAGACATTCGAGTCCCAAATGACAATGAAAATCCAAAATTCCATCAACTTGATTAGTCTATTGGTCCATCAAGTTCAAACATCTTGTAACCTCTCTGACCACCACACCTATCATCACTAATGCATGTATTTCTGTGGACTCAGAATTACTGTAGCTATAGCCCCGCCCAGCGGTGAGGTTACAGTGTACAGACACACCCTTGAGTACATGTGTGCATCATTTCCAGTAAAGTCATAATTTAAACCACTGAAACCAACAAAAGTAATTTTGAGCTGTGCTGGGGCAGGACATTAAACACTGTTATCCATAAATCAATATCAATAAAGTGACTGCAAATGACAAATCCTTCATGTATATTAAACTTTGTATTTCTTAGAATTACAGGTCATACATGAATAAGCCTACAGCCTCCCTACACAAGATGTGCACTGAAATCTATATTTATATTTTTGAATACACAGATATCATTTTGATAAACCAATATTTACTGTTGCAGCAGTTGTATGACCGTGGTATTAATAAAGCTGAAACCTTGCAATAACAAAGAGACAAAAAAAATTCTGTTTATCGCATTGCAAGAGGTCACATTACAGCAAAAGAAAATAAAACTGAATCCTTCATGCTTGAAATGTGTGTAATATTTACAGTATCTATAGAAGGAACATCTGCTGAGGGACTGTTTACCTCAGAGTGAAGAACTGTGGTAGAACAGAATTAAAGTACACTATGCACAATAGAAAAAGAAGGAAAAAAACATAGATTTTGCTACAGTATGCTAATCATCTTTCACAGCATTTTACATTCACTAAGACAAACAGGATAATAGATTGGTACTGATGCTTGGGTCAGTTTACAATCTGAACGAGCTCAACTGGAGTGAATTGTCTCAAAGCGGAGATAGATTGCGTTTGACTTGAAAGAGGGAACTTCTGAGCCTTAATTCCTCACAGGAAATGAACATCTGTATTTTTATCCGTTTCATTTCTCTTTAAAGGGACGTTTCCGCTGTCCCTCCAGAGGAAGAACAAAACTTGTCAAATATGATTTGTTGATGCGTTCCCTCATTTCATCCTTTAAAACCGTCACAGCTTACACATCCCAGCCTTCAGACTGGGTTATCTGAATTGACAACATGTTGAGGATTTCCAAATATAAAGACCATGCGTTGTGTGTAGACACGTAAAACAATGCAACTTGTTGAGCGATGGCATGTGTTTGCTTTTTTTTCCATTAGATTACTTAAGTAATTTCTTGGCGATGATCGTGCCTGGAGTTGAACAAGGTACACACTCAGAACATGGGGTAATGGGGATGTCATTTTTACAACGCAATGAAGGGCGCAGATACAGTATATTTGATTCAGACCAGTTTATCCAGATGGCTTTGTTACAGTATCTCCTTCACTCCCACACAACATCACTGCATAAACCCGATAGTCCTCTGAGTCAGAGTTGATGTAAACAACAACAGAGCTTCATGTCCAGCCAGAGCCTAGCAGGAGAATGGATATCAACCCAGCGACATGTGATTTGCATAGACAGCACAGAGGGATTAGGGTATGATCTGTAGCGTCTCAGAAAAGGCAAAGCAAAAAAAAAAAAAAAATGTGCCACTGTAATTCATGAGCAACCCAAGCCCTCAGATTTGTTTTCATGTGATTCCAACCAGCAAATCCCGATCAGACAGTTATCCTGATAGGAGAAAAACATCCCGGTTTCACATTTAAATATCTGTGCTCCCAACTTTTATCAATGACAGACAGACAACGGCATGTCAGGCGAGCATCATTTGGTATTATATACTCCTTTGCTCTGTATCTTGGAAGACTGTGTTGCAAAACAAACAACAGGTTTCTCTGTTTCTCACATTTTTCTCCTACCTTGTTTTTTTCTTTTTTTTAATTTTGTGTTCTTGCCCTCTGTCAGGCCTGCAGGGAAGTAATTTTTTAGGGAGGAAGATGTAGTGTCTATCTGCCTGATAGATAGTGTTTTTAAAGCCGCATGGCAAGGATGACATTATACCTGCTCCTGCTGCGCTTGCTGAAGGGGAATCCCCAGTGGCGCCTTGTCGAGCGGCCATGTCAATTGTTTGTTTGCATACCGAATAGCTCCGGGCGCTATGTTGTCTAAGTCAAGGAATAAGCAGCTCATCGCTACCAGAGGACCATCAAGAAATGTGCATGCCAAGTGGGAGATTTCTCTGGGATCGACAATCATGTTAACTGTCATCAAAGGTAAAGAAACACATCTGCTGGATGATGGGAGTGAGGACAAAGCTACAGTGCCACTTCCCTCACATACTATACTGTACTCTCCAGTGACACATATCACATTTGCAGGTGAATGAATGGTTAGAATGGACACTTCATCTTTATAAAGAGTTTATTGTGCCACATTGCAGTGGAGAAAAGTTGTTGCTCAGCTTACTTGGCAAAATCATCGCCCTTGATCTCCACTGAAAACCATGGTTATGAAGATGAAAAGCAACTTGTCATAGAGCTTTTACTTTATTGTTGCTGCTGATAAGGTCAAAGATTGTAAAACCTCAACATGAAAGTGATTCATGTCCTTTAATATGTTAATGACCGATTTTCAATTAGTGTTTATTCTGAAACTTTAAAGGTAAAAACTTTCAAAAAGGGTTGAAAAGGATGATAAGCGCCAGCCGCAAAGTGAATATTAGCTCGGAAAGTTATCAATGAGGACTAAGTGGTGAGAGCTGGTCACCGGATCAGTTGCAAACCTTTCCCTTTCTGCTTCCAAATAAAAAAGGGATTTTATTTTAAAAATCAGTGATGGCATAAAAGAGATGACAAATCAAGACAGAAACGCACTGGACAAGTGCAATAACACACTTCCAGCATTAGCTTCCACTTGTGCTTTTTTTTTTTTTTTTTTTTAAATTGAGCCTTTTGTTTCATTTAACAACCCTTTAATGCCAAACCAGATGTCCAACTTGCTTTTCTGGCACTTAACAGCCACTATTACTATCACACAACACACAGTAAGACATATTGTAATAGTGCCTGCAACACTGTTTTTATTTGCCTGGGTTACAAATAGTGACCCCTATTTTCTTATTTGCTTTTCTGGCAAATTGAATCTCTCGGGAGAGAACGGCTGCATCTAGGTCACTCATAGTGACTTTGAGGAAATGCAGACCACATTTGATTGATTCCCTCATGACAAGAAATATGTTTTCTTTCTGCCATGGCACTGGTAGTAAACTAGGCCTTAGCATGTCAACTAAATATCCATTCTCACAAGTAAACAGGCGGTGTGCTGACACTTATGAATATCCCATACAATTTTGCAACATGGAAGCAACTACATGCTAAGACCCAGATAAAAAATGTAAGCTCCCATATACTTTGCCATGTCCACATGATACATGACAACCTGTTTTCTTTTTTAGCAGCTTGTTGTAAATATCCCCTGTACACGCTGTAAGTAAATCAATTTACATGTCTTACACAGCTCTCGC
>OMNW01014935.1:0-12072 GCA_900303245.1 Selene dorsalis
ACTGAGGGTGAGAGCCTGAAAGGATCCAGATGCTGTTATAGGAATGGGACAGGACCAGGACCACCGGAGCTGGGACCGTACCGGAACCGGGACGAGGACCAGAACAAGGACCATGGGGCCGGGACTGTGCCGGAACCGGAACCAGGACCACTAGAACCGGAAGTGGTATCAGGACCAGAACCAGGACCATACCGGAACCCGGACGTTACCGGAACCGGGAGCGTCGGTGTGCCGGAACCGGTACCGGGACCACCAGAACCGGGACCGGAACCAGAACCGGGACCTGAACTGCGACCAGAACCGGGACCGGAACAAGGACCATACCAGAAACCGGACGTTACCGGGACCGGGAGCGTTCGGGTTCCGAAACCGGGACCGGAACGGCGACCAGAACCGGGATCGGGACGGGGACTGGGACCGGGATCGGGATCGGGATCAGGACCGGGATCGGGACCGGGAGCGGATCCGGTCCGACGCTTCCGACGACATCTCCTGTATTTGACCTCACATGGCTATGAACTGTGGGTAATTTCCTTAAGTAAAGTCGGCATCGATGCTGACTGACAGTGAGGGGACATGAACTGGCTTGATGATGTGACAATGGGACCACTCTCACACTTCACCTGAACGAGCAAGGCTCTCACATTTCACGCATTTCAGTAAGTTCACCCGCTCACACACCACACATGACATTTCTCAGGCTGAGAAGTGATAAAACTCGCCGCACATAGTAACCTATAAATGGATGATGCCACACACACACACACTAACTCCAAGCTAGAGGCCTGATAATAGCTAAGTCTAAAGCATGTGATGTTGTGTGTGTGTGTGTGTAGTGAACAACTGAGCTGTCCTCAGAACTTCTCAAGTTAAGACAAAAGACAAAGACAAAAATGTGCCCCACAGTCCGTCACTTTTTTGTGTCCCTCCGAAAAGATTTCCAATGTGTTAAAAGTTTTTGCTCACAGACTGTTTATAAAAAGTTGTGCTGCATGTTTGTGTATTTGTGGTGAGGGCCTGGATACAGTTGGATAAAACCTGCTGCATCTTCAGAAGGAGCTGGGTGGAAGTTGATAAACTGACTCTGCACATTAGAGCTTCAGACAAGTTTTCAACTGGAACTAATCTCTGCTACCTGGGTACACTATACACCATAACACACCCAGATCTCCAAGTCAACACTTTGAGGTTGAGCAGAATGGGGGGGGTTGCACTGTAGGTAACTGGTAAACAAAGAATAAAATATGATAATTCTGGTTCTGCTTCATTGATGTACAATGATTTTGATCCTTTTTCAACCGTCTGTTGTGAATCTGAGGCTCCCTCAGTAAACTACTTCTTTTTTTTTACAGCATGACTCCTTTTGAGACATCAAATGTTATGTCCCAGTTCCAGACTAATTCAATTCTAAGGGGGTTTTTGGTTTGTAATGCGTTCACAATGAATATCTGACAAAATTCTCTGCGCTCAAAATATCTATCTATTATCCCTTTGTGCAATGCATAAAGGAAATGGAGCTGCATTCACAGCTGCAATACATTAAACAAATTGTTACCAATTGTGGTAAATCAGCTTGAGAATGATCTTGAAAAACAGCGTATTACATATTTTAGTTCGTCTTATTTTAAATACTTTTTCCTCCTTTCTCTCTGTGTATGACTGACGGTAATATCCGAACCTGGACGTCACGGGGGCATCACTTCAGGCAGTCAGCATTTGGTCAGACTTGATCCTGGACTGTTTTCAGAACTGATAACATCGCAAGATCAAGATATCCATCAATTGCAAGACCACAGTGCATGATGGGAAATGTCTGGATTTCCCTGCACTTATTCCCTTGCTCTGTTCCACAGTCTATATAAATAGTACTCCCCACTAACTGCTCCCTAATACCTCTACAAAATTCTACCATTAGCAACATCCTGCAACGTTGCCAACACAGTCATCACTTCCTCCCCTGCACTGCACAGTGATGTGAACCACCCTGATATCCATTACTGCAGTTGTGAAGATTTTGAACAACTGAAACTAATCATTCAATATGTTGTCTCATCCCTGAGTAATGAAGGTACTGTGAAAATGGCAGCTGACGAAGCCGTCTCAAAGCTGTACACAAATTAGCAACATTCACAGGGAGGTGAAGTTTGCCATAGATCTCAGTGTTCAAGTTTATTTCATGTTTTTTTTACACTTTGAAAACCTCTCAACCACATAAAAGGTCATACGATGTGATGTAAAGTTCCAAGGCACTGCAATCAGACCTTTAGTTTTCTACACTACAATTTGTTGTCAGAAATTGTGTTGAGCCTGTCAGTGCCCTCTTTACAAACCTCTTGCCTCTTCCTTAAAGCAAGTCTGGCTCCAAGAAGCTGAACTCAAATTCCTAACATTACCAATGTGTGTGATGAATGTGTTTTTCCAAGTTGAAAGCTCCAGTGATGTGAAAAATTGGCGTGCAGAGGATGACAGATACCTTTTCTCGGTAAAGCAGTCGGTCTGGGTTTCTGCTTCCTCCTCAGCGGGATCTGGCTCAGACCTTCATCTTCATCACAGCAGGTGAGAAAGACGTAAGCACACGGGCCGCTCAGGTACTGGTGGGCACCGCAGCCCACTCCTTCACTTTGCATCCGTAAGCCGAGGGAACAGCAGCTGCAGCACACCTGGCCATCCAGACACACACAACAGGAGAGCCTATTAGGAGTGTGTCACTGGGATGCTTCACATCTCTAATCACCACCTCTCTTTATAACCAGTTTTAGCCCAGTTTGGTAAACACAAAGGAGGAGGGGGGACATAACAGCAACACAGGCAGGCAGGCAGGCTAGCTCATCCCTGTGAACACACTGCAAAAGATTTCAGCTGCAGCCTCAAGCTGAACCACATGTCATGCAAAGAAAACCAGACTTTCACCTTTTTTCATTTTCGTCTAACAATGACCTGGCACAATGGTTTGGCTCGTCTGCCTCAACACATGAACATTTGGCTGGAGGGCTAAACCACTGGGTTTCCTCTTGAAGAAACAGTGAATGCTATTTGACCTGACTCTGAGCAAAGGCATGAGTCCAGTTTCCACATGGAAGTATTCATAGGTCTAAAGGATGCAAACAGAAATGGGCGATTCTGGCAGTCAGTTTCTGATATATTTCAACCTGTTTGCCAATAAATACAAATAAACTGTATGACCTTTAATAAAGCCTCTCCACTGGCACAGGTATCTGAAATTGAAATCTCACTCTGGAAAAAACAATCATGCATTCCAGAAGATGTTCAATCTGTTTAAAGTCTAAATTACACTGGCAAAGTCAGCTCACCATGTTATTATGGCAGTTTTAAAGGATTCACAGAACTGGACCACTGCGGATGGGTGGGACTGTCCATTTCCACTGTCTTGAACCATTTGAAACAGTGAGTCACACCAAACCTGACTTGAAAACAATTCATTCTCTATTCTAAGGTTAGATGTAACAACCTTTAATCAGTTCAGCGTTTGTTTTACTTGGTGGGTAGGAAATGTGGGCATCATCCAACCGTGATGTAATGTGTTTCAGTCGCGACTCAACCATCTTTCTCTTATTTCTTTCCTGCCACTCTCCGCTGCGTGATGTCTAATAAAGCAAATCTATGGCAGATGCCTCAACTTTTGAAAAACAACGCTGCTTGAAGAGTTCTCATGATGGCGAGACGGGGATGTACCTGGTAGGAGTCGTCTGCGCACTGATCCTCCTGATCCACTTCACAGGCGTCTCCTCTTCTGGCTGAGGTCATACCTGACTCACACTGGCTCTCCTTCAGTGAGCTGAGGCAGCAGTGCTTCTGCACAGAACTGATACAAACACACACATAATCACAACAGAATGTCTAACACCCATCTGGCCAATAGTTTAGGGATTGGTAGATTTAAACACAAAACAACACTTGGTTAAAACCTGGTTTACATTTGAACTGTGTAGGAAATTGAGGATGTGGTTGAAAACAGTTGTGGAATTGCTGTAAACAAGTACTTGAAAAGTTGATCATTTATAAAATTTGCATTCAGCCTACTGTCAGCAGGGTTCACCTTTATCTGTGCTGACATATATAGTATATTAATACAGCTGAATTCACATCGAAACTATTCTCATTTACATGTTTTTCTGTTTCTGTTGTCAGACAATGAGACAGATTTGAAACAGCGCCTGAAAAGAAGCTCATTAAGATACATGTAAACCTGCAGTCACTTCCAGGCTGCTGCTCTGCACTGAGAAACCTCAACTGTGTGCTTGTAGGGTAACATTGATGTTTCTCCTCCATGTCACTAGATTTGTGATAAGGCAGTTTTAAAGCACGTCACTTAAGCCAATAAATCTGAGGACAAAAGCACCAAGTTGGCAACACTGACTGTAAATGCTTCCCCTGATGATTTAATAGAAAGTGTTCACTCCAGTTCATTTTAAAAGAGCAATGATCCATGGGAAAACTCCAACACTCTTTGTTTCACTTGACTCCAATGCAGCTTAAAATTGGATTAAAAAAAAAAGTCAATTTTTACAGCTTCTGGCAGACAACCATGACACCACTGACGGGCGACAAGGCCGCAGCACTTACCTGCATATGGAGTGCCTATCATTGTGCTGCGGAGGCATGCGGTTGCAGTGGAGGTTTTCAGCAGCCCATCTCTGGCCAGCAGCACAGCAGCTCGGCAGCAGGTCTTCAGCAGAGACACCTGGACCTGTAGCCCGGCCCAGACACACAGAGGTATGCATACATCAGCACAAACAAGACTGATGGAATAAAAAAAAGAGTTGTGCAGTAAATCCTGCACATCTGCACAGCTACACTATATGGAACAGACAGGGGGTCCAGGCAGTGTAGTGACTGCAGTCAGCAGTCAGACAGACACATATGGTAGACTGCAACAGGCCCCAAAGGCGCCTTTGAGATTTCTACCGCTGACGAAAGAGGCACATTTCTGCTACCAGAATACAGTAGCCCATTTTATGATTGGAAACTTTTTGCTCAGGTCTACGGAAAGCTACAGTTCATTCTATAAATAGCTTTCACAACTAGAGTGGCTGTCCTCTGGTAAGGTTGTGTGCATGACATTACATTTACATTTACTCATTTGGCAGAGACTTTACCCCAAAGTGACTTACAATTGAAAGACAGCACTAAAGCTTTAGAGCAGTAAGAGACCTTGGAGTAAATCTATTTTATAAAGCCAAGAGCAATAGATCAGTTAAAGAACTACACCGAAAATGAAGTTAGGCATGTTGGGTGATTTGGGGGAAGGTTCCCTCAGAGGAGATGATAGGGAAGATAGGGGTAGGTCTGCCAAAGGGGGCATTGCAATGGTACAGCTAATCATGATGTGGACAAAAAGCTGGATGCGGTACTCAGTCAGGTAAGGTCTGATTTTTCATATGTTGCATACTCCAGTGGCATGAGTGGGAGATGGCTGCAACATGATCAGAAAAAAAAAACAGAAATGTGACAGTTTGACATAGACTCAGTGTTTTTATACAATATTATTTTCCTGGCAGTTAGAAAACTTAACTAAACTAAACAACTATTTTAGAAAACTATGCAAGTGATGTTAAACATAGTCACCATCTTTGTCTAGACTTTAGCACCTAATGATGGTTAATGCGATGTCAAAAGATCATCAAAATTATTACCTATTATGGCAAACTGCAGGGTAATTCATCTGATAGTTGTCAAGAGCTGGGGTATAAAATGATCCTAGGTGAAAGGTCACAGGTCATTTAGAGTCTGTGCTAAAGGTATTGTGGTGGTGGTGGTGGTGGTGTAATATATTGTAAATACAAAACTGATGCAAACTACAAGGTTTGTCAGAAACAAAACTGACAAACCAAAATTAAGGGCCATAACACGATATTTTTATGAGGAAAATCTTGTATAATGCAGAGACTTTATCCATTCACACAAGCTTGATTATGCATCCCTATGTATCTAATACCGAAAGGTTAATGAAGCTGACACAAGATAGCTTTAAGAATGGCTCTGTGAATTAAATCAGTTGTCATCATTAAATGGCCATTAGAGTCATTCAGTGAAAGAATACCAAAATAAATTCCAGTAATGGCTCCTCTTCAAAACCATCTCTATTCTGCCATCCACTTATTCAGAGGGAAAATGGCATCGTTTCAATGTCATCAACTGGGAGGAAAGAGCATAAAACATGTGTTGAACCAAGGACCCATTAAATCCCCATAACTGAATGAATGCATTTCATTTTTAAAAATCTCACATTTCTGCCGATGGTTGGAAAAAAAAAAAATCTTTTCATCCAATTAAACAATTGGAAGCAAACCATGCCTATGTCAAGAGCAGCCGTCACAGCAATCACTGACATTCTTCGCTACTCTGCAGGTCTCACAGAGCCTGAAATGGTCCCCCACTGCTGAGTGAGTAACAGCGAAGCCTGGATGCTTTGCATGGAGCTCAGCTGGTGGAAGAACGCACAGTGAGGCAAGCTGCTGCTGCTGCTGCTGCTGCTGCTTGGCACTACAGAGCGCCAAGACCTCGTCAGCTTCCCCATCGCCTCCATGTCAGACTCTAAGCCGTCTCACTTGGCTGCTTTTATCCACATATTAGTATGAACGCTCAAGCACACATTCACACACATACACACACCAAAATTCACTTTACGTCCTTTGAAGAAAAGTCACTGACAAAGAGCTTTTGTTTTTGAACTCAATAAACCTTCACTGGCTTATATAGAGTACAGAACATTTGCATATTCTTCATATTCCCTCTGCTGTGAAATGAGGCTTTGTTTTTCTAACTCTGAAGACATGGGACTAATGTATGTCTATATAAAAAACAAAAACAAATTTCAATAAATCAAGTCACAGTGTTCTGACGCATTAGAGCACCGAGTGTTGAATACACTTGTATCATAGACTGAGTTCATTACACTTCACCGTGTGACTTCCTGTTGAAATATGAAGCTCATTACTTGTAATTAAAAACAGCTATCAGAGAATTTGCTTGACATGGTGTCAAATAAAGCACTGCGATTAGATTTCAGCATTTCCTACATGTAATATCCATTGTATTCTCCTCAAAGTGAAGTGCATCTAACTTTGCTTATCCCATACAGCACAGTGTATGTTTAGATTGAAAAAAGAGCAATTGAGCCAGGCATACTTTGAATAGCTCTACTTTAAGTTTCACTTTGAAAGTTTTTTTTTCTCATTTCAGTGGGTTGCTTTCTGTTACAGCCCCAACTCCCTAAAAGCTGAGTAAACAATCATTTAAAGAAAAGGCTGTCTGCTACTTACTGTACATAATTTATGAGCACAGTCTTCAGAAAATAGTGTCACACTGAGAGAAGAAGTATTTTACCCCATATCATAAGTGTTACACAAGTGTGCAAAATATTAGTATAGTATAGAATTAATATCCTTGTTGAGAATATACTTTAAAAAGACTAAAATCTAGGGTAATGCATGAAGCTTTTCAGCCCAGTCAGGTTCAAGGAATGTTTCTATTCATTATCATATCAATTTTGAAGACAGATGGACAAACACAATGGGAGGAAATGACTGCTCACAAAATTACTGGCTTAGATCTCACAAAAAAGTCTCAATGATTTCATAAGAAAACGTCCCTGCCTAATTTTGCAGGAACTATTTGAAGTCGGATCTGCGCAGGTTTTTCATAAATGAGAAAGTTCAGTTTCTCGCTGTTATATGAAGTATGTTCCGGGAGTGCTTGCCAAATGGCCCAAACATCGGGTTCAACCGGCAGGTCAGATGCAGCCTAACACTCAGGAGCAGTCTACCAATTACTTGAGAAACAATGCAAGCAAAGAGATGTATTTATATCTCAGAAACCACACTTTTGTCAATAGCTATTGTTCAAAGAGTCAACACTGCTGCTGAGATGGCAGTACTGCCTCCAAACTGGGATGTTATGTAGCAGATAGACTAAAAATACAGGAACTCCTGCGGGGTTTGTCTGGACTGATTAGCCCGGCCTCACACTGCTTCCCCATCATTACTCTGTCTGGCCAAACACAGACCCGTCTTACACCACACTGAGACACGTCAGACATATCTGCGCCACCTGGGAATGTATGACAACATCAAGACACCATCTGCACCAGGTGACGTCATTAATGTTTGCAGTCAGTGATGCTGCAGTTGTATGGATCCTCTAGGTGGTAATAAGGTGACAATACAGCATAGTCACAGTATACTGACCGATGTCCAGATATATCAGCAAATTAGAGTTGACTACAATGTGATATGATGGATATAATTCTCTAAGTGAACTTAAAAAATGAAAATTAAAAACTACAGCGAAATGAGAAATATATTTTCAGTGTTTGTTTAGGATTCTGTTAATCCTTTATTTAATGGTAGAGGTCTATTCCAGTGTGTTCCTGCCATTCAATAGATGGATTAGATTAAAGATGCAATAATCAATAGATTAAATGAGTGTAATGTCAAAGGAGTTGTTTGTAGAGACAAACCCTCAGAGAGTTGTCACTCAATTCTACCTCCACCCGCAGCTCTATATAGTATTTCAGCACCTTTATCCTGCTCTGGTTGTCCAGCACATAAAGTTTGCTTTCATTTTCAACAGCAGGAGGTTCATGTTTCCAGAAGAAAATCTTAAACCAACTGTAATCTGAGTAAACACAGCAACAAATGGGTCTCAACTCCACATCAGTGTGATGGTTTCTCGACATCTGCAGAGCAGGTAAATAAAAAAATGGTTTGCTAAAATTGGGCTTGACTAGAGTCAGATGTATTTTCATTTTGTCAAACGTTATAGCCTTTTACTGGAAGCAGAATAAACTGTAGACATATTATCACCTTGTAAAAAAGTCCGGCTGCAGTTTGGGTTTCCTGAAAATGGCCACCTGCTGTGGCCAGACAGGTGGTCGATGAAAGCTGTGAGACTGAACCATAACAGACAGTTTGAAATATCCAAGTTCAGTTGTCCCCAATTGAACTTTTTTTTGGAAAGTATAGCTGTGAGCTTTAACATCAAAACTCTTTCTAGGCCATGAGCAGAGAGTCACTGCTGAGTTTTACATTACATAAGTATTTCATTCCTTCTTGATATATGAGTATTGGTCAGCTTTGCTTTAAATAGATGCAAATCTGATTATATATGTATATATATCTATGTTGGATTCATTTCACAGTTTTACTGGTATTTAAAAAATCCAGTAAAATTTATTAAGAATAAAATTCTGGGGGAAATGGAAAACTTTTAAAAGTGGCACAAACAATTTGCATCTTTAATCCAAATCCAAAAATCCACTTTATTTCCAGTTACCATTGTAACCAATGCTGGTTCAAGTGCATGGAGTGGAACAACCACTGAAAACTAAGATATATAGTGAGGCTGAATTGCAAAGATACCAGCTCGACCCAGACCGAACAACACTCCCTCAAACATAGTTCTCTGAGAAGACAGGCTCTGTACCTTCCTGTTGAACTCTCACAGACATGAACATGATGGATTCTATCTTTCCTGCCTGACTGCTTTCTGTCTCGATGTGCTTATTTGTGCAGCCAGTATGAATGGACTGATGAGGCACTCAGGCCATTCAGGGAGCGGCGTTTTTACGATATAATAACATGAGCAGACCAGAGCGGGTAATGGTTTAGAACAATACGAGGATGCTAACTGCCTCAGCCCCCACTGTTCTGGCACAGTCACAAGCTTTTCTCACCATGAAACACAGAGTTACAGTCATTCATCAATATGCCACCAAAACAAATAAACCAGACAGCACAGAAATGACATATTCGTTCCACAGATCAGTATGAGCAGACTGTCAAAATTATACACTGCATGTAATGCAGCAGATTGGCAGAGATATCATTCAACATACAGAGGCATATTAAAGGACCAATGTGAAGGATTTAATCACTCAGTTGCAATAGGCAAATTTGCCATTAGACAGCACTACATCCTCTGTACTGATCACTGAAATAAAGGGTCCTAATGAAGAATAAAGAACAGCAGGTTTCAACATATCATAATGTTGACGTGGTCAGTTCAGTATGACAATAGAGGGAGTTCTGGGGATGTCAGGAGTATCTTCAATTCTTGTGAAAACTGTAAAAAAATATATTATGAATGGAAGTTCTATACATTTTGTCAGTGTATCAGCCTTACCTTGTACTCAGTACAACCCGAAACCCGAAACCAGTACAATGTACTGCTTTCGGGTCCTCTGTCTAGGCCATTGTCATGTAATGTTGGTCTATACATGTTCTGTTATGTCAACATACTGTGTACAGCACCAGGATTGCTGGCTTAAGCCCAAATGTTTGCAACGCTGTTCTCTTAATCACGCCTGACATTTCTTGAACTAAATCCAGATTTTCATGCGATGAGATGTGTTTTAAATGGAGTGGTCAGTGCGAAGTACTGATGGAATGGAAAACACGGCCCACTCCCATCCCCTGTGTGATCTTTTTTTTTCTCCAGCCCATCACAGATATTGGGAGAACCA
Source organism: Selene dorsalis (assembly GCA_900303245.1). Taxonomy (NCBI): domain Eukaryota; kingdom Metazoa; phylum Chordata; class Actinopteri; order Carangiformes; family Carangidae; genus Selene; species Selene dorsalis. The sequence continues at coordinate 10,484 of OMNW01014935.1, forward strand.
GCAATGTCGCAGGACTGAATGATTTTCCGCCCAATTGAGCTACTTTTTATTTATTTCACACCATTTGGGTGGTTTCCATCAATGGAGGATAGCGTAACTTTGGCTATCCTCCTATGAACCAGCCCCTATGATCCTAGTATGACTGAGACTAATGATGACCATCGACTGTACTACACTGATATTTCTTTCCTATTCCAATTAACATTTTGTCAAAGCTTTGTGGTAAAAGACCAAAACTTTCTCCTCACTGAAAAATGTTGAAACTCAGACACTGACACTTTTTGTCAATATCAAAACTAGGTGAGTAAAGTAACTGAACTAATCTTGAATGTTTGTAAAAGCCTTTAGATTAGCTAATGCTTTCATAACTTAAACCAGAGTTGCATTGCACGTTGCATTTGCAATACATTTGGATTGTCTCTTTGTAAATTACCAGGTATGTGTGCCTTTACGGAGAACACAAGCAGGTTGGTCTTCCAGCTTCTGTTTCAAAGACAGCACTATTATTTCCTATTGCCGTATTTACTGATTGCAACTTGCAATCAGACTAATTTAAAAAGCTTCAGGGCTAGTGTGAAATATGAAAACCAAATATAGAAAAAAACTAGTGTATGGTTGGTCTATGAATGAAAACTGTTGTCAAACTGTTCTAAACACTGATTCACAAATCACAATAAAGCTGTCCCCATTTACATGATTCTCTATTCCTGTTGTCAGATAACAAAACAAGTTTGAAACACTGACTGAAACACACTCTATTAAGATTATCAGTTATGAGCTTCAACATAGTTCCATGAGTCATTTCTGTATTTGTGTTTTTGTCTTTTTTTCCTCTCAGTCATTTGACACGAACAGGATTCGGCTATAAATGCCTGAATATAGCACTTGGTTGTCAACAGTGTTTTTCCTAACTTAAATGCAAACTGTTGCTTATTTGGTCATGAATATTAATGATACAATGAAAAACTTCTCTTCCTGACTTTACCAGATGTTCATGTACGCCATGTGTTGCAACATAATGCAATACCCAGTGGGAGGGGAGGCAGAGACAGCACAGCCAATGTGTGACATTAGGCTGGCGTTCTGACAGCTGGTAATGGCTAAAACACAGCAAAATAGTTGAGGTCTCAATTTGAAGCCTGCATTCGTGGGATCAAAGCTGCACTACTCTCTGTATTACTATTTTTACATTGGATAAAAATCACCACCTCTGCAATGATTGTCACCTGTATGGAACTTTTTTTTGCAACTTTACAAAAGAAGGAGCACACGGTGTACATATCCAACCGGTGTTTAAACTGAGCGTCTTCATAATAAAAGCTACAATGAGGGAGAAAACCTACAAAGTTCATCTGTCTCTCTGTGTTCACAATGTTTTGATCTAAATTTGCTGCATCTTTTTTTTGTTAGACGGTCCTCTTTTGAATTTCAGCTGGAAGGACAGGTGTATTTTAACATAAAAGTCAATTTTTACTGTTGCTAAAAAAAAATAAGCAGTTTATAAATAATTGCAGCATTTTGTGGTCTCAGGTGAGTTTTCTATGCTTCTACAATGTCATCTGGTGAACAACCATGCCCTACAGGCTAGT
>OMNW01014936.1:0-11197 GCA_900303245.1 Selene dorsalis
TATGTATGTATGTATGTATGTATGTATGTATGTATGTATGTCTATCCATCTATAGTCTATCTGTATGTATGTGTGTATGTATGTATGTCTGTCTGTCTATCCATCTATAGTCTATCTGTATGTATGTATGAATGTATGTATGTATGTCTATCCATCTATAGTCTATTTATCTGTATGTATGTATGAATGTATGTATGTATGTATGTCTATCCATCTATAGTCTATCTGTATGTATGTATGTATGTCTGTCCATCTATAGTCTATCTATCTGCATGTATGTATGTCTATCTATCCATCTATAGTCTATCTATCTGTATGTATGTATGTCCGTCTGTCTATCCATCTATAGTCTATCTGTATGTATGTATGTATGTATGTCTGTCTGTCTGTCTGTCCATCTGTAGTCTATCTATCTATCTGTATGTCTGTCTGTCTATCCATCTATCTATCCATCTATCCATCCATCTATCCATCTATCCATCCATCTATCCATCTATCCATCTATCTATCTATCTGTATGTATGAATGTATGTATGTATGTATGTATGTATGTATGTATGTCTATCTATCTATCTATCTATCTATCTAGACTATCTAGACTATAGATGGATAGACAGACAGACATACATACATACATACATATAGACTATAGATGGATAGACAGACAGACATACATATATACATACATATAGATAGACTATAGATGGATAGACAGACAGACATACATATATACATACAGATAGATAGACTATAGATGGACATACATACATACATACATACATACAATAGATGGATAGACAGACATACATATATACATACAGATAGATAGACTATAGATGGATAGACAGACAGACATACATACAGATAGATAGACTATAGACAGATAAACAGATAGACAGATAGACACAGACAAACAGATTGATAGCTAGACAGACATACAGATAGATAATTGATCTATCTCTCTGCCTGTCTCAGATAGATAGATAATGTCAGATTAACACTAGTAGGAAAACTAGTGAAGGAAAATGAATATCTGTCAGTAAATTAGATAGATAGACTTGACACCATCAACACATTCTAGTAAATATAGATCTTTAATTTGACCTCATGCTTCAGTGTAATACACAACAGTTTGGAATCAGTTCTTTATAATTTAGTGACAATGTTTTTGTTTACATCAGTGTTTCACACCTGGATTTACAGTGGGTGACTGTTCCACAATTAACCAAACAATCAGATGCTGTAAACTGGATCCACAAAGTGAGACACCGACATTACACTGTGATTAAATGTGGTTTAGATGTAATGTACGAGCAGTTCAGGACATGGAGCACCAGAGCAATGCAAACACACCATTTCAAGGTAAGACATGGATTAAGCCACTGACAAACAACCTGAGCTCAAGAGTCAGAACTCAGAGGCTACAATGACACGACCGGTGTAGCCAGAGAGTCCTCACTGTCGTTCTACAGATCATGTCTGGGCTGTTCCTATGACATTCATACTGTAGTGTAATATTGTAGTTAGACATTTTTTAGAAACGGGGACATTAATGTAACTGCATGAAATCTACAGATGGACTTCTCTCATTGGAAAGCACAGAGTTTTCACATTTTGTTGTTTATGACAGACTTTCCTTCATGAAATATTCTGTTTCTTCTAAAGATGGTGATCTCATGGTAGTAAGATAAGAAGGGAATGAGATGAATGCACAGTTGGATACCACAATCATTTAATCCTTCCTTCAATTCAGGAACCTCATAATCAGTGTAAGAGCTTCTCCAGGTTTGATGATGATGACAGTACCATGCTGAGTATCTGATTCCTGTATATTGCAGGAAGACACAGGTCAGGGGATGAATCAGCTTGGATGGCTTAAATAAAGATTCATTAGCTGTGGTGAGTGAGAGGAGTTCTGGGCCCTGACGTGTACATTACAACCATTTGTCTCCACACAGACACCAAGTCCACAGAGTTCTCCCCCTCCTCTCTGCATAGGAAGACTGTGTGATTCATTGTTAAGAGTCATTCTGTAGCGTCTTGCACTGTGGCCGAACAGCTGAGTGTCTTCTACAGCTCACTTCATGAAGATATGCGACTTCTCTTCTGGGCTTTCCTCAGCAGGTAGACCAGACCTTGAGCAACAAAGGGCCACACCAGGAAGAGGAAGACAGTCTGACCAGACACATCAAATGGCCACCACCTTTCCTCCTGAAGCAGGAAAAACAAAATCTGATTATTGTATATCACAACAATGCTCATACACCCCTGATACAACCACAAATGTGCCAATTTATTATCAACTGAGAATAAAACAATGGAAATCTTTCAATTAAAACACACAAAAATTAAATGAATACTACTCAGATTCTATAGTAGTATCAATTGCTTTGACCACTAGGAGGCAGGATAACAACAAGCTATAGATTGACACCGATGTACAGTATTATTATAGTATTAACATGTTGCCTCCACTGGATGCAAAGAAGACGATTCCCTGTGTCTGAGCTCAGACTACATTCAGTTATGTGATTCATTGCCACATATTAAAAAAAATGGTTGATGCAGCCACAGTTTAAATTTTAATGTCTTTATGACATGACGATTTGAAGTGCATTTTAAGAAGACGTTCTTAAAATCAGAAAAAAATGATAAAGTTTGAAAAATAAAAAGTAAAAATTAGTTTGACATAATCTTGACTCGAGGTTTACTTTCTGGCAATGTATCATCATTTCAGTGTCAATGATTAGTCAATGAAAAGCTGAAAGCTAGTGTTCACACACAATGTCCACATTTAGGGACTAGAAACTGGAAGTAGGAGCAGCTGTAGCAGCAGCTGCCCTGCTCCTGCCTCTCTTACCTCTTGATGTGAAGCTGTGGCTGAACACTGCAGGCAGGGTCTCCACTCTGAACCCTGAGCCTGTCGCAGAAAGCAGCAGTGAGTTCTGGTGATTCAACTTTAAAGTCTTATTCTTGTGCAAGAGCCAAACCGACACTGAATGTCTTCCTCTAACAAGTATCTGCATAATACATGCAACACAGAGCAGCATTCATGCACCACTGAAAATAGTCCAAAACATAAACACCATTACCTCCTGTTTGTTTATTAAAAACTACAGCAAGCAGCAGCTTAAGGTGTTTACTGAAAATGAAACTACATTTGTAGTTCTGTTTAATTAACATACTGGTAGGAACCAGTGTGTTTGGAGAAAGTGTTGAGACAGTAATGCTTTGTTGGTTAGGGTAATTTTTTTTTAATACTGACCTACTTTAATCTCCCTTTTTACCTCTGCACTCCTCAACTTCAACATTAATCACAACATCTGTGAAAAATAACTGACATTGAATTTCTGCTTCAGTGTCCAACTACTCCATCTTCTTCACAATAAAAGCACTAGACTCTATCTGCAGGATATTAGTCTTATAGTGTTATCTGGTTAGACATAGACCTAGCTGCTCTAAGTGGAATACTAACATTAAAGGGGAGCTATGCAAGTCCGGTCACTTTTCCTCTGTTTTGCTAACCCTCCTCCCGGCCACTTGCATTTGTTTTCAACAAAGCTGTGAGACTGACCTACGACTTCGATGACGTCACTTCCGTGCCACTACTGAAGTCGTAGGTCAGTGAAAAGCCGTGTAAAAAACCCCGAATGACAATAACAACACAACTCCGAGCTGCTCCGAACTCACGGGGGAATAGTGTCGGTGATTCATAACAAAATATTGGTGAAATGAAGGAGTTTCGTGGCAGATAATGTCTTATTTAGATGCTGCATCGTTGCCCCAACAACTCCCATTATATGGATATACGTAGATCGCGAGTGGATCTAAATATCTTCCGAAGGACTCCAAGTTACACAGCTTGCAAAAAACGGAACTTCTCCTTTAATGATCCTCCCCTGTGAACTTACATGTGTGGCAGCGAGCCTCTCCACCACCTCCAGCCTTTCCATCACGCTCCTCATGTCCTCTCTGAGCCGCCGTAGAGCTACCACGATCTGCTGCTGCAGCTGGGTGTCATGGAGTCTCTCTGCCCCGCCTTCTGAACCATCCCCACCTCCTCGTCCCGCGCCTCCTCCTCCACCACCACCAGGGGCCCCCCATCGTGGGCTGCCCTGAGGAACACCACCTGTGGACCACAGTCACAGTATCGTCCTGATTAAGGAGACGAATCGTTCCAGGAAGTGGAAGTCTTGCTGGAGGTTGTACTTAAGGTTGTGTTTGTAGTATTTGTGGTGGTGTCTTACGTTCTCTCCAGTTGTGGTAGTGGCCTTCCCGCCCTCCATCCCGCCTCCTGCTGACGGGACCCTGACCCTTCCCATCGTCTGCTCCCTCTCCACCTTGACCTGCTCCGACCTGTCGGGCCTCCAGACAGAGAGATGACTCCAAGGACACGTGGCCGTTCTGGAAATCACTGGACTTGACGACTGGAATCTGCAGAAAGCAATAATTGAAATAACTTATTTACATACACTTTTAGTATTTCAGCTCAGTGTCTGACATTCTGCAGTAGAGTTAAGTTAGGTTGTGTGTTACCAGTGTCACCAGTGCTGCATCCACCTTTTGGAGGATGTGAGGGAGTCATACCTTCATGGTACTGAGTTGCTCCACTGAGTCCACAGAGTCACAGAAGATCTCACTCTCTGAGTCACTCGTTAACACCAAACACTCAGACACTCCAGAGTCTGCAGCAGCACAACAAACATTTTGGACATGTGAGAAACACTGGTCTGTTTATATGTGGATCAGTATGTAGCTGTATAAACAGTAGATACAGAAAACATCTGTGGATGATTCAAGGAATTATACGTTATGACACAGTGTTGTGGTTAACAGCCTGTGAGGTCTAGACCCACTACATACCATTAGGGATGGTGCTGGCAGTGAGGTCTATCACCTCGGCCAGGCTCAGCTCCTGCTCTGGCTCCTCTGAGAGTGAGGATTCTTCTTTAAGCCCGTCCTGTTCCTCTTCCTCACTTTTGATCTCCTCCAGCCTCTCAGTGTTCTCACTGCCTTTGAGACCTACGATAAAAAACAAACAACCCTCGATTCAAATTCACGCTATAAGTCATTAGCAATTCACAAAAGGTCCGCTCATTTCCTTTGAAGCTGAATAAAAACGAAAACTGACGTGTGTGACTGTCAAAGAACCTGACAGCTGTTTAAATGAACAGAGCAGTTTACCAGCCAGAGGTCAGATGTAGAAATATACAACCTGGACTATGGAGCTATAATTCTAAACTTGAGCTGCTGGGCAATTGAATTTCCCACTGGGGATGAATAATGCATCTCTCTACAAACTCTTTCGATGTTTGTAATCTTTGCTTAAAAAATGTATGAACTGCTAACATTGTTGGAGACAAATTTTAAAACTCCATTGCACAGGCTAACATTATAGTCAATAGTAACCTTTAGCCACAGCCAGCAGTCTCAGAGAAACCCAGTCATTCAGCTGTAGTGGTGTTTGTGTCCAGTACTCCCTGTCTTCTAGCTCTGATTTTGGAATCTAAATATGGTCATTATGCAGTTGTTTAGCTGCTAAATTCTCCACTATGCCGTTTGCTGCTGCATATATATATATATATATATATACATATATACATATACACATATATACACACACAGCTGCCTGCTGCTCAGAGCTGAGAGAGATGAACAATGAGCAGAAAGTCACTGTAAAGCTCCACAGAGCCTAGAGGAGCAGCAGGTTCACCTGATAATGTTCTGTACCACTACCACTCATTTCACTTCATTCCCAATGGATGGAAAAAGTCATGACCACACACATGACAGTCTCATTAGTGGCCAACTGGTTACACCTGTGGCTCATCTAGGTCGGTCACACATCTGACATCAATCACATGAAACATGCAGAACAACAAATACATGACAACATGACAAATTCACATTAAATTTGTTATGAAAAATAATGATAACTAATTCATCTGTTCATCTCCTGCTTCGCCTAAGAGATTTACCTCACAGTGCCATTAGTTAATAGGAGCCTTTATTTTATTGTTCCTACCTGACTTTTGTACATTTAAATATAAATTGGTTACATGTTGTATTCTGCATGCTTCATGTGAACTGATGTACTCTATACAGGTGCTTCTCAATAAATTAGACTATCATAGAGGTCAGCAGTCTTCCCCATGATAGTGTAGCTACTGAACCAGACTAAAACAGGGACCACTCTAACTTAGCTGATTAAAGTGCGACAGTAGTGACGTTTTTCACAATATTCTAGTTTTTTGGGATACTGAATTTTGGGTTTTTATTCAATGTAAGCCATTATCACTACATATATAATTGATCTATATGAAGAAAACTACTGAAATAAATTAACTTGACATGATGTTCTAATTTACTGAGCTGCACCTGTAGATGTCTGACTGATGTAGATTTAATCTGAGAGGAGGAGTTCACTTTGAGCCACAGGTGTAACCAGTTGGCCACTAACGAGACTGTCATGGAAAAAAGGATTAGACCACCCTTGTTTCTTCAGTTTCCTGTTCATTTTAATGCCTAGTACAACTAAAGGTACATTTGTTTGGACAACATAATGATAACAACAAATACAGCTCATAAGAGTTGAATTTAAGAGCTGATATCTGGCCTTTTCCATGGTTTTCTTGATAATAACCCAAATCACTTAAGTTCTCACATCAATACATATTGCATTGTACTGCCAAAAACAGTGCTTTCAGGCATTCCATGTTTTCTTTTCTCTCTGTTAGTCACATGATACACAAGAAATTGAAGAAAACAAGGGTTTAATAAGGTGGTCTGATCATTTTTTCCAAGACTGTATGTTTGGTCTTGTGTTTGTGTCGCCTGCCTCTTGCTTAAAAAGACATTTTACACTCTGCCAACATCTACCTGTTGAAGGTCTTGACCAAAATGTTGTATTTGATTAAATTTAATCCTTTTTGCAAGTAATGACATTGTGTGGGTGTTTTTCTCTTATTTCTAATGAGTGGAAAATATCAACTGCTTTCAATATCCAATAACAAATTTTTGTGCCAAAACATATTTAAATGGTTTCATACAACACAATAAGCAGTTTGCTGTATAAGTATAAGATACACTTTTGTTGTGAGTATTTCAAAAAAGCTTTAAGAGTTAATTTTACACAAAGATTCAGTTTACCATCTGTCGATCTGAAATCAATGATGCAGTGAAAAGCTGGTTGTCATAGTGAGGTGATATGGAGGCATGACAATTTCAGACCATTTAACCTGGGAAACATGTTGTCTTTGGTTAATTCTCATGAAAAGTGACAGAAACTGTCACAGAGTTACTCACCTTCTCTGAGTGTGAGCAGAGACTCTGGAGGCCGCGGCATATCATCAATCACCTGGTAGAGAGGCTCAAAATGGTGGAAGAGCGATGCCGTCTTCTCATTCATGGGCATGGTGTCAATGACCTGCAGATCAGTGGAAAACCTTTATTGATCACTGCTCATTACAATATAAGTCCCTGTGCTCATCTGATCAGGCTCCAAGCTGCTCACAGACATATTTATCTAATTGTGTTTAATGCCTCACTTCATATTCATAATGTTACTGTGATCTGATAGAAGACAGAGCAATGAAAACAACTGAAGTGAAACAGATGTGTTAGTGTCCAAACTGTGCCTCATGGCCACATGTGAGCCTGATGAGCCAATGTTAGAATCCTTCACTTAAAATGTATTTCATCATTCATTTATTGGCAACATTAATTAGAATGCAAACCCACCTCCAACTGTCTGACTACCTGCACTCTGCAGGTGGAGTCTTAAAGAAATGTTATGCTGGGAAACACTGTATAAATCAATCTGTCGTGTACCTCCTGAGCTACTTTCTTCATCTCGTCCACATACACAGCCATGGCGTTCTCCCTGCTCATCTCTCCCAGACGGCTCCAGGCATCCCTAACACACAAACACATAATTAAATTACAACATTAATATGATAAAAGCACAGCATTTTTGGCTAGGTAAGACTATATAATATTCTATTAATGTCACAGTAACTGATTTTTTCATTAGCATATTGAAGAAAAATCAGTTTGCAGAACAGAGGTTTGACACAGACTCTTTGCTGTTCCTCTGTGTTTGTCCCTGCTGCCCTGACTTCCTACAGTATGACATTATCCATTAGGCAAACATCCTCTGGGCTTCCTCCTGGATTTTCAAACACACGCAGGACGACTGTTTATACTTTTAGCAGCAGCAGTTAAAGTGATGTTGATGGTTCCGCCTTTACATTCCACCATGTCGCCACCATGATGGAATTCCAGGATCATTATGCAACACTTCACTCTGACAACAACTGCTTTACATTTTAAGGTGGCTCTGAACATTGCTATAATATGTTTCCCAGAATGACTGGAGAGTTTTTGATATTTTCAATTTCAAATTCAATTTCAATTCAAATTTGATATCAGGTCAGAGTTTGTATAAATCTGTCTGTTATTTAGCACAACACAGGTCAGCACAGTGATGTTGTGCTTGAGAGGGAGGATGTCAGGTTAACAGCAGTTTGCCCAGTTGATTCATAGATGTTAACATAAGAATGTCAAATAATCAGGTATCTGTAATAAATGTAGTTATAATCCATAAAACTGCACACAGTATAATAGAACATGAATCAAACTGCCTGTGCATATATAAACTTCGACTAAGTACAGTTTGAAGCAGACCCTGCCCAGCTGGTGAATACTGAAGTAAAGAGCCTGGGGTCAGATATGTGGAGCAGTGGTGAGTATCTCCTCTCAATTCCTGAACTGACTGTGACCAACTGAGCTATTTGCCTCAACCTGTTCAAATTCTCAGAGGGGTTTCTGACTTTCCTGTTCTGATTTCACTCAGCAATCACTGTTTTTATCACTGTTTACATGCAAGAAAACCATTTATCAGAGCAAACGAATAGCTGTTTAGTCTGCTACCGAAAAGTAACTCAATTCTAACTGTAGAGCCACATACAAGCACACACTCATACACACCATTTGTAGCGACCCACTGGGTCCCAGAAGCCTGGTCGGGGCAGTGTACACGGTCCACACACAGCCTGCTTGTACAGGCTGTAGAAACGCAGCATCACCTCATAGGACGGCCGATAGCAGCCTGTAAGATAACAGACATTTATCAAGCTAATGTTTGCTTATTTCTGTAGTGAACTGGACTGTGTTCACAAAGGGGAGAGTTAGTATTTTGGATTGGAAAAATTGCTGAATGAGTCACAAAGGGGCTCTCCACTGTGTATGTAATGGTACTGAGAGGTGACTGTTTTTGTTATTGTATGATGGAACTGTGGAACAACACTTGGATAACAAGGAGGACTGAATAGAAATTTTCATGAATCTTTTCTGCACTCTGGCTGGCATCATAATACCAGGGCTGTAAAAAGTTGCATACCATTTTTGGGGAGGTTATGGATGACATCCACGGCAGCCTGAAACCGTTTCTGGTGATCAACCAAAGGCTCTGCCATTGCCGGGACTGGCATGACAGTTTGACTTGAATGGGCACAGACCGAGCTGAAAGAGCACACAAACACACATGTAGCAATATTTCAGTTAGGAGAGTGGAACCTAAAACTAATATTATGAGATGAACATCATTATGTACACTGATCGGCCATAACATTACAACAGGGGACTGGTTTCATGTTGTCATGTTGTGACTGATCAGTGTATTTTTTGACTGAGTCAAACTATGAACGACCACAGACATACATAAACCTGCTTTTAATAATTGCGACTGGCTGGTATGTCTCATATTAACCACCACCAAACCACAAAATAACAAGTGAAAAACTGACTCAGACTTCAACACAAAATACAAAATATTACAGGTCTTTCTGACTAAAACACTGCATGATATTATTTTTATTAATATGACTGATCTTTTATTCTCTAATGAAAGGGATATATGTGAATGGGAGATGGGAGGTGTGAAACGTTCACGTACACCTGCCCTAGTTAAAACTTTTCTGTGAACTTGTGACAGACTTGCTTGTTACACACATTGGCTTGTTTAATTTCATTTGTAAAGATTTCTTTTCACTCCGAGATTTAAGTGCTTTTCTCCTGCGACTGTAAAAAAAACTCAAAGAAAACACTGTTGATGGGAACATTAATATGGACTTACTCTAATATGGTGCCACACTGCCCACCACCTAACATGTTCCAGAGGAGGACTGTTGCACAGGCCCTCAACAACTTCCACTAATTGCAGTGCTCTCGTCTAATGCAAACCGATTTATTGACCTTTAAACCTAAATCCAAGAACTGACAGCGGCTTGGGTAAAAGCACACGCGGCATACTGCTACACAATTATACCAAGAAACGTCGTGTTGCTCTAGACAAGTTGGGTTTGATGAAACACCGCGAGCTGCAGCCTCCGGCAGCTAGCTGAGCCGGCTAACTAGCATGCTAACCTGTTGTACTGTGGCTGTATGCTACTGGCTGCTATCAGCAGCTACATGTAAAGAGCACACACTCACCAAAGTGCTCACCGGCTGGGTCAGCTACCGCGGCTCCGGCTATTTCTATATATACGTTGACGTTGAAGTTTACCTGTTCGACCGCCCACGGACCTACCTGGACTGGGACTGACCTGTCCCCTCCGCCTTCTCCTTCGTCTCCTCGATTTCCGGCGAGCTCGAGAGCAGACAGCGAGCAGCTGCCCTCCACAGACAGAGCTCTGCTGGTTACCCTGGCTTTTTTAATGCGGGTCAGCTGAGTGAGGCAATCTTGTTACCCCTCTTTAGTCCGGGTTGCGGTTCATATCCGTGTTTCATCACATGACACCTACATGACCACGCCCACTTGGGCATTTAAAGAGACACCATGCATTGAACTCAGTGAGGTAAAATCGGTGTATGCCTACCTTTTGTATCTGAAAATGCATTTTTATCGAAGGATTCGTTAATACAGCACATTTCCACTCATCCCCTCCAAACAGGACTGATCTTACAGTTTCCTGTGATTTTGTTTTTATTTTGATTAAAAAAAAAGAAAAAGAAAAAGAAAAAAGATCATTTTTAGTGTAACTTTAGTGTACATCAGGCGTGGGCAACTATTCCACAAAGGGCTGGTGTGGCTGCAGGTTTTTGTTCCAACCAAGCAGCAGCACACCAGACTTAACTCATTTAATCAACTGATCTCAGTCTTCAGACAGTTGATTGGTCAAACTGTGTGCTCTTGGTT
>OMNW01014938.1:3307-19215 GCA_900303245.1 Selene dorsalis
CCCCCCCGGCCAGGCTAAGCATCCTTTATTTTTTTTAATTAAATAGTTTTTTTTATACTTCATACCATTTGCAGTGGTGCAGTCGAATGCGCAATAGTGACATCTTTTGATCGACACATGAACACATAGGATGAGGTTAGGTGTCTTTTTCATTACCTGAAGTTACCCCTCAGAAAACTGCCAGCTGTCAGGACATGCAAACTTCACGTCACAACTTCGTCGTGTCACAGACACGGTCATCGGACCCACCGGTTCACCTGGACCAAGAGAAACGCGCCGAGTCGATGTTGACCTTGGTAACGTTAACCGCACCACGGCTCCAAGAGGCGCGACCAGCTCCTGCAGCGTGGCTGTTAGCAGGACGTCCTGTGCAATGGCTGCGAAAAGGCTGCAGCCGCTGAATTGGGACAGAGAATATTGTTGTTTCATTTTTCAGCTCGTACGGTTCACGTTCACATACGTTTGTTTTCACTCTGGTCCAAACCATCCGTGAGTGTCACGTTTCCATGGCGACTGATTAGAAAAAGACGCGTGGTACGTCATTTTTACATGACTCCAGATTGTAAAAATCTCCGAAAAGTAACGTTAAACTTTAACCACGGAGACACCAGACAGTTGTTTTCTTTATTTTTCAGTGCAGTTTTTTTGTGGTTGGTTAAGAGGATGCCTTTTTGTTCGACTCTGCTATAGCTGGTATTTAAATATGTTAAATAAATGCCTATGTCTGTCTTACGATAACACATGATTACATCATAGTCATATTTTCACATTTCCAGTCAACTTTTAACAATGATCTTATGCAAGACCTTATGGAATTGCACCTTCTAAATTCTATTACTACATTGATGAATCTGTTTCCTATAGGGCCCTGCCATCAGTCAGTGGTTAGGGTTACTTAGGGTTTGGGTGGTTAGGGTCAGGCTCCGTCTCAAAAAACACCGGCTGCCGGTGGGCCACCCTGCCCATGTATAAAACTACCCTCAGGACAATGGCAGGGGAAACCCTGAGTTTCTCTCTGTGTGATCAGAGAATTCTGCTACAAGGTTTGACAGCTTTACCACAACTCTGCTGCTGCCTGCAGACACAATGTCTCAATTTTTGGTAATTTCATATAAGACACATTTGACAGCACTATTATGTTTTTATGGGGTACTGTAAATAAGTGTTTTAAATTTGAAAAGGTTCAGTCTCTGCCCCGGTGCGTCCCTCTTCCTGTTTTCCTTATCTAAAACCACAACACAGGAATACAAAAAATCATCAATTGTATCACACACACCTTCTTCTGCTTCATGTTTGTTGATGCTGCAAAGCATAGTGCACTTACTGATGATCAGCCTCCAAAATGCTGTTGCTGTTGGCAACCAGGCCAGCTGTTTGCCTCTCTCTTTCTCTTCTGCTTTAAATAACACCATCTTGTGCAGGGCTTTATTGATCAGAGTTTCAGTTTCAGGACCGTTCGTTTGATCCCGTCAGTGTGTTTATGTATGTGTGTTTGTCTGTGTGTGCGTGAGTGTGTGAGTGGATGTGTTACAATGAGTACAGTGCACCAGTGGGCCGTCCGTGCGTGCACCACAGGGCAGACATCATGGAGTTGAAATAGTAATTACTGGGCTCTTTTGGAGTCTGGCTAATTCTAGCACTTCAGAATACAATCGGTGTGGGCAGAGTGCAGCTTAAACACACATTTTGCTGTCACATGACCCAACACACACACATTCACATACCAATGAGGGAAATTATTTGAGTCATGCAAGGAATGTCGAGTTATGTGAGTTAAATTACTGTTACATCAATCAAACACCTGTCTTCTGTGTGTGTGTGTGTGTAATCCTTGTCCATGTATCTGCTCACACATAAAACACTCACTCGGAACACCAGAGGTGTCGTTTGATAGTAAAGGTGTGTGTGTATCAAATGCTTAATACAAACACACATGCATGCACACTACACACACACCACCATTCATGGATGGTAAGCCCCTTATCCCAGGATAACCTCCTGGAGGTGGGACAGTGAACAGGGATGTCTGCCTGACCGCAGCAGAGTTAGAGTGAGTCTGGTTTCGGTGTGCTACAACGAACGACAGCAGCGTTGCCACAATGGAACAGATGGCTTCGCAAACATCCATCTTGGCCGCCATTACTGAACTACAACTTTAAACTTTGCGCATAACCTCAACGTCATTATTCTCAGCTACTCCCTCTGTTCGCTGTAGATCCTCTGCAGGAGACGAGCCATTAAAGCGTTTCAGTCCCAGGTGGATTACTGAAGGGAAATGAAAATTGAGTGAAAGTACGTAGGTGGGCGGAGCCAGGCCACCAAAAAGCTGCAGGTTCTTTTGTCATGTTACAACAAAGTAGTCACAGGAAAGACTCAGGAAGAGCCTCCTCTCTTCTGATTGGCTCTCCGATCTGTTGTTTTTAGAACTCCAGGGAGAGAGGTAAAACTACATGCTTTAAAGGGATAGTTCAACATTTTGGCATATTGGTCTATTGCCATAATCCCTACAGTCATAGGGGTAGGTTCATTACCTTTAATTATCAGTGCATGTTGTTTTGAGATCTGTGGGGCAGAGACACGAGCTGCTAAGTGAACACAATGGAGGTGAACAGTATATGTCCCCTGTCCCTCACAACTCATCAAATACACAATCCAACAACTCCAAAACAGAGCTTTCCTCTAAGGCACAGACCAGCCAGCCATCTTAAATAAGTAGCCAGCCGAAAACATATAGACAAGAACATAGACAAGACAAGAAGTCAAGTTCAAATAGGCAGGCTATATTAATTGCTCAGACATTTGCTCTATTATTATTATTGTCACCATCAGTATCTACTCTATATATTATTATCATATTATTACTTTACTAGGGGTGCACCAATTGATTGGCCGGCCAATCGATCAGCGCAGATTTCCTTAATTTTGCGGGATCAGCGATCGGCCGATTCTTTTATGTGAAACCGATCTTATGACCTACCTCCGTAAAGGTCTGAAAGTCAACCACCGTCCCCCTCCACTCTGCCATGAGAGAGGGGGGCCTGACAGGCCCAGTGTTTCCTGTACATAGACCAGTGTGTGGAGCAGTGCCACAGAATCAAGACCAAGCACCACAAATTGATTCCACTTTTTTTCCTCTAAACACCATATCGTTCCGTTCATTCATCTCTGCATAGCACTCTTTCTCTGTCATTCTCGTTCACACACACACACACACACACGAAAAACAAAACTTAAAAAACAAAACTTATCAACCATTGCATCACTGGTGCATGGTTCAAATTACATTGCATTACAAATTAACACTTAAGTTTTGGTAAGAGGCTCAAAACAGGTCTGCAGTGGAACTAATATAATTAAGTAAGTTGGACAGCAATACTCTATTGTTTTCATTTATATTCTAGAGAACTACCTCATGTGCAGTTAAAACAACAAGTTTGTATTGTATTGTTTCACGGGTATTGTTTTTCAATAAAATAAGATTCGAACATTGAAGGTGTATGCTGACAGTTCTATAAAAATTGGCATCGGCCAAAATCGGAATTTATTTTAAAAAGTCAGTGATCGGTGATTGGCCAGAAAATTACAATCGCTCTCGTGGACAAGTTGTCACCTGCACATTCGACACGCTATGAAATAATCGTGCATTATCATGTAAACACTACGACACATGAAGTAAATACTTTTTTTTTTTGAAATCACTCCACCCAGCAGCCATGTCTGGAATGTAGTTCCGGCTATGCATTTACCTCGAAAACAACTCCGTGTTGTAATGTTACATTATTATTTCAGGGACAGGCGACCTTGTACCTTTCACCTCCATTGTGTTTGCTGAGCAGCTCGCATCTCTGCCCCGCGGATCAACATGCACCGATAATTAAAGGTAATGAACCTACACCTATGACTATAGGGATTATGGCAATAGGCAAATTTAACGAAATGTTGAACTATCCCTTTAAAACCACAAATATATTTTCCTATGTGCATCAATAACAGTTACATAATAACAGATTGCTGATGAGTCATATCAAAAAACGTGTTAATATCTGACTAACAGCCTCTAGCTTCATCAGCTAGTGTTAGCTTCACAGATGGGCAGAACAATCTAGTCCAGAGCCACAAATCCTCGTGGGTCTAATTCAGTCCCTACTAGGTGATGAGCTTATAGCAGCCGTAAGACATGCTCAGAGGGTTCAGTGGGATATTCCTGCTACTGTTGACTATCAACATCGGCCACTAACTGTAACCTGGAAGTGTATGACAGCTGTGCAGCTCCTTAAGTCATCAGTGGGTGTCGAGACGAATGGTTGTGGAGATCTGTCCTTGGATACTGTTACAAACTCCCCAACAGGGATGGCACATCCACACAAACAGATAAGCAGACAAATAAGTGGTACAGTGTTGGTGCCAAGCCCAGTCAACTGTTGTTGTTGTTCTGTTCAGTGCATCCCGTCCTACACAACTTTCTCCATCTGCCTGCTTTTCTGAAACTATTTTCATCCCACAGGATAATAAACTCACTCAGATTTACCTACTTTAACATGCAGTTATGACTTAAACTGAACCTGACAGGAACTCTATTGCCTCCCCTTTAAATACTTTAAATACCAGTTTTTCAAAAAGAGTTTCCTTCTTAATCTCCAGTATAAGTCTCTGATTATTCATCTCACTTTCCGGCAGGTTAATCGGTGACTGCTGGACAGGTATTATCTGCAATTCATGGCAACAATGTGCCATAAAAGTTCACAGAAAGCGGCCGTGGATCATAGATGCCCACAAAGCCCGTTGAGGAAACAGTCAGGTTCTTCCATCTCAAACTGCTCACTGCATTAGTTTCACTGAACGTTTATCATTATCTGAAAGGTCAGATCAATTTGAGAACAGTGTGGTACTGACACTGATAATCTGCTCTAATCAGATTAACGTGAAACTCCTACAGGATTACTGATAAGAGCTGAGACTGGACAGACTACGTTACAACTACAGAAACTGGGAATAGAGATGTTGTTCTTTTTGAATCCACACTACTAAATTTTACATTTGTTTTTTAAGTATGACTGAAGGGGGTGGTGTCAGATTTCTTTCTAAGAAGCTCTCATCTTTTGAACATGTCAGCCATGGCGTTCTCTCCGTATATATCTTCTATATATAGTCTTTCACAGTCCACCTAGGTAGGTGTGTATGTATGTATACATATATATATATATATATGCTCATATTTAGCACAACTAGCGCAGAAAGATCACATCCATGAGGAAGAGTGAAGAGGCAGATGGCCCGCCTTACCAATCGAGAAAGATGTAGTACAAATAAGTTTCAGTTCAGTCCTGAATGATCAGTGGTTATCATAAAAATAAAAGATGCTCTTAGATTTATTTTGTTGACAGCGTACGTGTCAAGATTTGTCAAATTGATCAGAGTGACTTTTGAAGGGAAATGTGGATGCACAATTGGCCTGTGCCTCTTCACTGACCCAGGGAGGGCAAGGTCAGCTCACCCTGGGTCAGTGCTCAGATGCATGTCACATTGTCTTTCCTGGCACATCTAGTCAAGCCATCAAAATGCTTACAGAAAGAAAGGAAACTAAGACTTGGCTCATACTCTTCTGGCACCTCTATTGAAGTAGTAGCTCTTGGTTTTGGGATGTTCTTTCAGTGATGTCTGTCAGTGTTTTTTTTTTTGGCCTGACAAAGTTTGAAAAACACACCTAGACTGAGAGGTCTCTCAGAAACACATGGGGTCCGTGTACTTCGCAGCCACCCGTTTTTGGTTTTGCAATAACAAAACAAGAAACAGAAATTGAACCGTTTCCCGTTTTTTCTTTGATGATACAAAACAAAAAACGGAAAACGAATTGTTATCCATTTTCTGTTCTGTTATTCGTGTTATTCGAGCTGTGCTTTTATTTTTACAACCAGGCTCCTACGATGATATGGACAGCGCTACGTTTGTGCTCTATCGAGCACGGAGGATATGAGGATATGTCTGTGGAGAAGATCTGCAGAACTTTTCAGGTCGGCAGCCAGACCCCTCTCAAAATTAAAGCACAGCTCAAATACTGCGCCCTCTGGTCTTCTTCTGTGGTTGTGGTGGCTCGCTCGTGGTAAAACTTCCGGGTCACAGAGAAGAAACTAACAGGAAATAGAGAAAGGAGTTTTCCACTGAGGTTTTTTAATTCCCTATTTCAATTTACAAAACACTTAAAATTAAATCGGATGACGGATTATGGAAAATGGATAACGATTCGTTTTCCGTTCTTCGTTTTGCATTATCAAAGAAAAAACGGACGGCCGCGAAGTACACGGACCGACATGGTCGTGTTCATCCTTAACCACTGACACAAAAACCAGAAATGTTGTTCCTCAGTTTCTAGATAGTCAGCTGCAGGATCAGAGCAGCAGCTGCTCCTTGTTTTGTTGTGGAGTTTGATTTTCAAAAATAGCAAAACAGACATGAGATATGTCTAAATCAAATTTTTGACTTTGAGTCATGTTTATTAAGTTCCCTCAATGTGAGAAAACACTCGCTCTCTGTCTCTGTGTGTTATGTATGAAATCACCACCCACAGCTTGTGAACTCAGCCTGGTATAAAGACTGGAAACAGAAACAGAAACGGTTATGTGCCAGATTATTTGTTGGCTGAGCACAGTGACTTCCTGCAGATGAGTGGCCAAGAAATAATCTGGCACTGCACCCCCTGTAACACTAATCAGGAAAACAGGCTGTAATATGTGAAGGCTCTGATTTGTGAGGTGGCAGGTTTTCTTCCCTTCACACCTTTCTGCTGAATGAAGCAAAGTAGCTGTGGGCTTCAGTTTCAGACTGAGTGTACAGGCAAGAAAATGGTGTCTGTCTTGTTTGTTTAGTTTTTTCTACAGACTGAAATGTGTCTGATTTTTATGTTTTATCTTATACACTGCTCAGTTGGTAGCTATGTTTAGATCCACTTGCCCTTCATAGTTCCTCTTCAAATCAAATAAAAATCAATTTAAAAAAAGTAACATGCCGTTTTGCCATCAGATCGAATATATTTATTGCCTTTTAAGGTGTTTACATTGATTTTTACACTGAATCGCAAAACCGAATGCTCACAAGTCAAGTGTGACGATCCCCTGGAGTCATTGCCGGGAAAGCACTAAGCCAGGGATGTCAAACTGATTCCACAAAGGGCCGGGGTGGCTGCAGGTTTTTGTTTCAACCAAGCAGCAGCAGCACACCAGACATGACTCATTTAATCAACTGATCTCAGTCTTCAGACAGTTGATTGGTCAAACAGTGTGTCCTTGGTTGGTTGGAACAAAAACCTGCAGCCACACGGCCCTTTGTGGAATCAGTTTGACATCCCTGCACTAAGCGATACGAATGCTAGCCAAGTTAATTTAGCTTTTTAGCAAACATGGATTGCATGTACCAACAAATGGTAAATATTGCACAAGTTATGATAGTGTTATGCTAATGTGCCAACTAATTGCGACATACCAAACTGTCATCAGAAGGCGGCGGCATGACAACATTTTTTTGATTAAAATGCACCATGCTACACGGCAGCAGAGATGACCTGTGGTTTGGGAAGGGCAGCGCTCCAAACAGGTCTGGAAGATCGTGGTTGAAGGACACTTAACAAAAGCCTGTCTATCTGACTGTCTGTCTGTCTGTCTGTCTGTCTGTCTGTCTGTTCACCATCTTTCTTTGTTTACTCCCACCATGTCTTCAAAAAGCCAGAAACACGTAGCGGAATTGATGTAAAACGTGATCGCAATTCACATTTAGCCAGCAAAGAACTGTTTCCATCAACATTTATCGCATAACCCTTTTATCGATCAGGAGGAAATCTGATGAGATCGACAGCACAAACCTATTTCATGACATTTAATCAAATTTCACTGTTTCCATAAGGCATGTAGCTTGTATTTTTTTTCTGTTAAATTCCAGCAGTCCTTGGATAGAAGCCTGTGTTTGGAAAACATTTTAACTTTGACCTATTTTCTTACATTATCGCAGGATTTTGTACGAAAACATGGTTATATTTCTGACAGTAAGTTATCAGAACTGATAACTGATGGAAGTCCTGGTACCAAATTGGCTCTAGCCTTTGAAAAAAATCAAATAACATCCAGACATAGTTGTGATGATGAGATTTGCAAGCAAAGTTATGTGCTCTCAGCCCTTCCCTGATTGGCTGGGAGGATTCTCTCTCAAAAAAAATTTGGAACCCGTCGCTGCCACTGTGAGACTGTTTGATGAATCTGGGTCACAGAAGCCTTTGACAGCACCTCTCTGCATTAATGTATGAGCTGGGGCATATTTCAGCTTTCATACTGCAGCTTTAAGATGTGTGTGCACCACAACCACCTGAAGTAGGAGCAGAAACAGCTTGTGTGAGGAGAAATGCTTCATCCCCACGTCAAGACAACACCTGTTCCCAAAGCCCTTGGGCAGAGTGGGGCTGGAATTGAAGCCTGTGCTCGCAGGAGTGGAGGGGCGTGAGAATGAAGAGCCATAAAACAGACAAAGCTGGAGGGGGGGAGGCAAGGTGATAATAAGAGATGGGAGGGCACAATCCTCTGCTTCAGTTGTGTAAACTGACCTGACATCCTTAGATATCCATAGATAAGTGTTACCTTTGTTTTTGTGTTGGTGGGTGTGCATTTGCCAGAAGATGTGACTAGAGTGAAGAAGTGGCTCTTCTTCTCTTCACAGGAATTTCAAACAGAAATGCGAAATTGATTCGTCATTTAACTGCAGTTTTATCTAAAAGAAAGCAATGAAAGATGCCAGCATAATGGACAGAAAAACACTGAACATGTTTCAGCAAAATGCTGTTCTAATGTCTGAAATTGTCTTGCATGCAGAGCATAAAGTGTGTGTGTGTGTGTGTGTGTGTGTGTGAGAGAGAGATCTCATACAGTTTTCCAATCTCTCACTGGAATGTGCCATGTCCAGCTGTGTGTTTGGATTCACCAACCAAACATCCAGACAGGAAGACACATTCTTGTATGTTGTGTTCATCCAGCTATATTTGTGTCTGTGTGTGTGTGTATTAAACTGGCCGGAAGCTTCTCATTATCCCTGGTTACTGTGGTGTGGCTGCGAGTCAGATAAGGTTGTAAGAGATTGTTGTTGTATACTACTGGAGGAGCAAGGAGAGAGTTAATTGCAGGTGATTTTTTTTCCTGCACTGTTAAAAGAAACAACAAAAAAACGAAGCAATCCCTGTAAATAAACATTTTTACATTGTTATAATACTGTAATCAGTTATTTTTGGCTGGACCACAGAGCAGAGTCTAATATTTGATCATGAGATCATAGTTGACTGCTGCATGCAGATTTGTTACCAGGGGAACAGTGGTTACATGACCCGAGAAACCACAAGCTGCCATTGGCTGCATGTTGTCGGTGTAGTCCGGTAACAGATAGCACTACATCCCATAATACATACATGAAACATGTAGTGTCATATCCTCAGTGAGCTGAAGGACAGCAGCGTATCTGTGCTGAAGTGTTAGACTTGTAGAGAGCCGCACAAAACAGCGACACACAAGTGAAAATCACAGCTGCCGCTCACTCTGCATCTGCGGACAGTGACGGCAAGTCTTTATACAGCCAGATGCTACAATGAGATAAACAGAGCCATGTGAACATCATTCATGTGTGATGAAAGCGCCCGTCATACAGAGAACAGCCACTATCATGACACAAACAACAGTGAGTGTGCGTAAACAGAAGAGGGAAGAGCAGCGTTGTGAACGGACAGACCACTCGTGATCAGATCAGCGAAGACACATGTGAACATGTCAATGTGGAAGTCAACACAACGTATTAGAGGAAGCATCGACTTTGACAGTTCAACCAAAACACTGATGTGGAAAAGGTGAACTGCAGCGTCGCTCCCTTTTCACAGTAATTTCATCCCTTTGTTAATACCAGAGTATTGATTGAAAGAAATCACAGCTAATAAGGAAAGAGTCAAGACTTCCTGCTTGTTCTGTTTGTTTACTGCATTCACACACACACATTGGCACACGATATATTGTGTGCCTTAACTGCACTGTGGTCCACTGGCTGCTTCCAACTGTGTGAGTGTGTGTGTGAGACCTCAGGCTAACCCCCCATGAGACACACACACACACACACACACACACACAGAGGGCAGGTATTAACTTGCGTCTTCAGTAATGTTATTCAAATGATCCACAACTCCAACAGCAAAAGAACGTGCCATTTGCAAAAAAAAAACAACCTAATGCGGTACAGACCATCTGTGGGACAGCGAGAGGCTCCAGGCTGTGCCATTATGTATCTCAGGCCCCAGCAGTCTGCACAAACAACAGATGCTATCACCAGAAGACCTGTATCTCTAATACAAGTAGTCATCGGGAAATGTTAGGGGGTCCAACCTGTCCCTAAAAACTCTCATTTCAGAAAAACTTCCTCACTATGAGTGCCTCAGACACAGGCAATGGGACTCAACACAGTGCTGTCATCACAGACTCCACTGAAAGCACCTTTGCATTGTCATCAACTATTTCTAATCTAATAATAAGTATTTTAAATAAGACAGTTAGGAGCGTCGGGTGGCAGGCACCCCATATGCAGAGGCTAAAGTCCTCGCTGCAGTCGAATCCTACATCAGGCGGCCCTTTGCTGCATGTCATTCCCCCTCTCTCTGCCTCCTCATTTCCTGTCTCTCTGAACTATACAATCAATTAGAGGCAAAATCCCAAACAGATATACTTAAATAAGACAGTTAAAAATGGAATGGATAAGACAGTCAGCCCAACTAATGATGACAATCACATGAACGGGGTGTTAAACGACAGTGTTTCTGTATCTGTGGTGTAAGAATATGTGCAGATGATCATGAAATCACTGTAAGACATATTCATATTCCCAGTCTGAATGAGAGCGTACTAAACAAATACAACCCCAGGATAAGTTAAGCCTGTCTGTTAGCCTGGTCGGGAGCTGGCAAGCTGCACAGAATAAATCTCCATGGTAACATATTTGCCTCTGCTTTCCTGCACCCCAGTCCCAGCTAAATACAGCTGGGAGAACCGGAAAATCTTGGCTTGATTGGCTATCCAGGTTTCGTGTGTGTGTGTGTCAGCTGAGTCCCCTAGTGCATGTTTTGTGGCCCATGGGCTTGTGTGTTTGTGTTTGTCATATGGCAGGAGACTGATGGGGTAATGGGGTAGTGTACCAAGTGCTGTGTTTGCATTTGTGTGTGCGTGTGTGTGTTCAGCTGTGAGACACTGGAGCCTTCATACCTAAAAATAATGTCTTCCTTTCAGCGTGCCCTCCCTTTCATCCATTTTTATCTTCATTCTTTTCATCTCCCCCATTAAACCTTAACAGCTCCTCTCCTTCCCCCCTCCCCTTCATCTCTTTATGTTTTCGAACCCTTTCTTAAAGGTGATAACAATTTAGCTCAGCTTTACAGTACTGGTCCATTGAATACATCACATGGCAGCATAATTCACACTGTGATACTATTTCTCAGAGACCATTAGCACCATGTACAGTTTAATGTAGCAGCTCTATGTGAAAAATCAACTTTCCTTTGTCATTAAAGTTGAGAATCACGAGGTTCTTTGCTTCTGTACCATGCTTTAGTGCTGCGTTGAAAAGATCAATTATCTAATTAAAATCAATCTTAACTCCAATTATCTCATTTTGATAAATAAACCCAAGATCAATATGTGTTTTTTACACTCTTGGAATACTGTGTAATGCTGACACATCTAGATATGGTCAGGTCAGCATAGATGGAGGGCAATGCCATTTTTTTCCCCTTGCTTAGTGCTTTCCCCATAAAAATAAGATAAAATAAAGTTGAAGCACTAGAAAACCAGGTCATGCAAGATATTAAATAAAGACAAATGAAGTTATCAAAGTTGACATGTTGGCATTTAAAGGAGAAGTTCCGTTTTTTGCAACCTGGAGTTTCGCGGCAGATAATGTCTTATTTAGACGCTGCATCGTTGCCCCAACAACTCCCGTTGTATGGATGTACATAGATCGTGAGTGGATCTAAATATCTTCCGAAGGACTCCACCGAACAACTTTGGTGTAACTACCAAAGTTGTTCTCCTTTAAGGTGTATTGACTTAATCCATATGCAAATCATGCATTGACTACCACACGCAAAGTGTCCACCAGTAGTTTTGCTCTGGCACGCAAACAAACAGCACTACACCTCTGTAACAGGTTATTATAACCACTGTGAGAGCAAACCTGGTGACAGTGATGTCACCGGCCGGTCTAAAGGAAGATGTGTGAGGAGTGACAACCTCAAACAACAGACCAGGGCCTGTTGATATTCATCAGCATGCAATGTAATGCAATGCAATATCCAAATCGAGTAGCATTATTATTTTTTTTTGGATAAACTAGTCAAATGCACTGCTCTGTGCACCCATGGGTGTGTCGGTCTCAAACTGACACGTGGTCAGGGGTACTGTAGGTGCACTGCTGTCTTGAGATTGCAGAAAGTAAACGACCATTGACTTTAAGTGCATTATTAGGAGGGTAATACTGCATGTGCACAAATGCATGGTTAAATGCAGGCATAGTCGAAGCTATCTAAGCTACAGGCTCCGGCTAACAATGGCTAACGTTCATTAGTTGCCATTCGCTGCGATTGCAATGAGGATGGGTAGCTGGTAGTAGTTGTATGGCTTTATCTCTGTATGGTTGTCTGGCTCTGGATCGCAATGTTGTCTTGTAAAGACAGGAGCAGCACCTGTATGGGGACGGTGAGCTCCTCCATCGTCATCGT
Source organism: Selene dorsalis (assembly GCA_900303245.1). Classification (NCBI taxonomy): domain Eukaryota; kingdom Metazoa; phylum Chordata; class Actinopteri; order Carangiformes; family Carangidae; genus Selene; species Selene dorsalis. The sequence continues at coordinate 16,083 of OMNW01014938.1, forward strand.
CGTGCTTGTGAGCATTGCTGGGTAGGAGGCAGAGATGTCATACTGACGTTTTACACTGATGAGTGATGGCGTGGCTCTGGCTTGGCTCCCCCGCCAGCGGAAAAACAAACTGGTTCTTCAGAGGCAGCAAGTTGAACCAGCTAAGCACTGGCACTAGCCGCAGCACCGAACTAGCACCAGGTTCCTTTTGGTGTGAAAGGGGTGAGTGTCACAGGGATGCTGCCTGTGTCAGGACTGGGCTCACTGGTCAGGATTCAGCACTAGGCCACGGTACAGTCTGTCTGGCTGAGATCACACTGATTCCATTTATATCAGCTTGAGTTCTTTCCTCTCACGTAGATGCAAGAAGATCAGTGATACATCAGATTTGACAACATAAGTCAGTTGGAGGATCATTGTGTTACCACTGATCCATTCATTTGAGATGACCAGTGAGCCCCTCAGACTGTCTTACTTCACTCTCACTTCTCTTTAAATCTCTCCTGTGGATCTGTCCTCGCTTGCTCCTCTTCACTTCCTCCGCTTCTTCTCTCCCCAGAGGCATTTCTCCACTCATGGTCGTTGGTAATGTCCTATTAATATTAACATTGCAGCCTTTTGTGTGTTAACAGATACACACAGGGTTATTTCAGCTTGCCCCTCTGGGTCAGTCATGCTGAAGCTCCTTTTTAGCGTTCTCTCCACTCAAACAAAAGGTCTTTGAGAGGCGAGCGCCCACTGTATGGAGCAGCAGCACTGATGTTCTCATATTCACACAAACACATGCTTGTGACTGCACTCAGCGAGGTTCAACTCAAATTGGGTGTCTGAAGGCTGACGACAGTGGTAACGGAAGATATTTTTTGATTTTAACTCTCGCATGTTGGAGAGTGAATCTCGCCGCAGTGGCAAAACGCCAGAAACACAGAATCTATACACTGGTGCAACTTTGGAAATCCAGGAATAGAAAATTGCACAATTATGTACTGCGTTTGAAAACTGGTGGAGTTCACGGAAACTTGAGTGTGAAATTATGGAGAAATAGTCGTTGAATCAGGTTTCACATCTGTGTAAAGAGACTTCAGCCTGCAGGGCTTTTCCATCCCACAGGCTGCAGGGAGGTGACACCCTCTGCTCCTGCTGTTTGAAGCCTTTGTAGTGGTTGTACATCATGTGAGACACATAGAGGTGCTTTGATTAGAACATATACCAGCAATGTATGGGAAACTCCCAGAGTGTGTGTATGCGTGCAGGCCTGTGTGATGCCAGTAATATGCTATTACCCTCACCCCTCATCCAACCAGACTTTTGTGAATGAGGGCAAGTTTATGTGGGAGTGTTTAAGACAAAGGACATTAACTAATACATTTAACAAGGAAAAGAACAAACCAGTGAAAACAGTTTGTTAGTATGTAACTGTATATATAGCAGAGTATGCCCTTTGAAGCAGCTATATGACACTGCCCACCTGTTAGGAGGAATACATCAAAGTGTGAAACATAAAGAGGCTACATCATTCAAATGAGTATTGGCTTCAGATTGGTGATCTTATCAAGCATGTGATGTTTGGATCAGTTATTGGAAGTATAGCAACTTCCTCTTTCACAGTGAATCACTGAACTCCACCATGCTGCTATGTCCTACAGGACCGTTCAGTAGTCCATCACAGGTCTGAGGATGAGACTGAGCAGACCAGTTCTCTAGAACTGATGTGTTTTCCACAGATTTCTCTGACTCCAGACCTCCATCCCTCTGCACCTACCTCCGCCTGCATCACCTCCTCTCCTCTGCTTCTAAACCAGCCCACCCTCCCTGCTCATGAACCAGTCTGCCAACCAGCCTTCCCATTAAGCTGGCCTGCTTTCCCTGTAAAGGACCCATCCTGCTCACCAGAGGCTGCCTTCACCAGCTGCTCTGACTGAACTATTCCACAGATCACATGTTGTAACATCTATGTCACGTCTGGGTGTGGGTGAGGGATCCCTCCTCTGTTGCTCACCTTGAGGTTTCTCCTGGTTTTTCCTTGTTAAAAGGGTTTTCTTGGAAATGTATCCCTCAGTCGATGTGAGGGTCTAAGGGCAGAGGATGTTGTAATGATGCTGTGTAAAGCCCTTTGAACAAACAGTTTGTAAAAATGGGCTATACAAATAAACTTGCCTTGCCTAGACAGGGTTTGTTAAAGTGTCCGTCGATTGCACCAAAATTACAGATTGCATTCAAAGTAGCTGACTACTCATTGGGTTAAGGATACGGATGCATGAGGCTTATCTGTATGTTACATATACCGACCAATTTTCAAACACTCTACACAGTCCAGTGACATCAGTTGCCACACTCATTCTGCCAGTGTGTCCCTGATGTTACAGACATGAATTAACACAATAGGAAAAAGTAAATACAGACGTAGCTTAGTTGCTGCATTAAGTTGAAGAATGAGTCAGGAAAACTTTGGTCTACTTGTCTCCATGGCTCAAAATGCATTATGATGGTGTTGTCTTTGTACTTAGCACACCTGCTTTTAAAACTGAACCAGAAATAAAACTGAAGCAGTGATAAATATGTGTTTGATGCATGAGCCAATCTTTCCTTGGCTCAGTCTGCTTTCTTCTTGTCCTCCCTTGTCTCTTCTGTCTGTTTTAACAACAGTAACAGCTCTCCACTTGTTCTGACTCTGTAAATGTAGTTAAATGAATAGACAGTATTTAGAAATGGATATTTTTGTCAAAAGCTTGTGCGTGGTATTTATATATACTGATATCACTGTTTGATCCTGACATTAGAGAGATCACTTTCTGAATTATGATTTATTTGAATACTTAGGAAGCCAAACTGAGGAGTTGATGAATTCCTCCTTGTGTGTAAATATTATGGATCTAAGGAACAAACACTGTTTCAGTCTGGACAACCCAGTCAATGACCTAAAGAGTAAAGAGCTGATAAGCTATTACATGTGCTGAACACACACACACACACACACACACACAGACACACACACACACACACACACACACACCCCTGATGATCACAAGATTTCAAAGATATAATCCTTCAGATTTTAAAGGAGCAGTGTGACATGGACACACACACACACATACACACACACACACCTGACTGCCCAGAGTGAGAGGAGAAGGTTCGTGCCAATCAAATCAGT
>OMNW01014941.1:7239-17711 GCA_900303245.1 Selene dorsalis
CCAACATCAGAGAGATGACTGACGTCAGAAAGGACCAATAGTACATCTTCACTTCCAAGCCTTCATCTCTGCACCAAAAGCAGGACAACCATGAAAACACCTCTTCATCTCAGCTGGAACAGGGTGGCATCCTCCAGACCTGCTCCATTTTCAATGAAAGAAGCTCCTCTCCCCACAGAAGTATCCATCAGTAGTTGACAAAATACGACAAAAGCAAAACAAAAATAAAGCAAAGGTTGAGTAAAAACTCAGAGCTTCCAGACTTTGCTGCTACCAGTTGAAGTGCATGTACAGTGTGTGGAAAAAATATCCTTGCTTTATGTAAATGTAAGATTATTAGGGCTGTCAAAGTTAACACGTTAATGCATGTGATTAATCTGGAAACGATATCGCATTAAAGAAGCATTAATGCACGATTAATCATGTCACGTCACTGAGGTAGAGCCTGTGTATGGCTACCGTCTGTGTCTGTGTCGGTTGCTACCCATCCTTTGAAATACAGGGCGGCTGAGGATTTAAATAGTGCAGAGCCATATTTTGACTTGTCTTGAATGCAACATCATCCTACCTGTGAAGAGCCTTCTAACTCATCTTATTCCGTGATCGGGTAAAACTCACTACCATGGCTGGTTTGATCACGGACGAGAGTGGGAAAATTCAAACTCTTTGTTTGACAGTGTCAGTGACAATGACTATCAGAGATGTTATAAACTATTTCTGCGAGTGTCTCCTGGCATTTCTTCACACGTTTTTTTTTTTCTCTCCCCACCAAAATACAAGTCATATCAGCATTTTAATTGCAATTAATCACAGAGTAATGTTGCAATTCATTGAGTTATTTTTTTTAATCGTTTGACAGCCCTAATATTAACTAAAAAAAACTATGTGAAATATTGTCCTCATTGCATTTAGCATAAAACACTCAATAATACATAATGGCTTCATTTGAGTGGCAGACAGTTTAGCAACTGATTCAAACTAGGTGACAGGGCAAAGGTCAGTGTAACTGAACCTGCATTAATCACTCATCGATAAATAAATAAAAATAGTGACATTTAAAGGAATTTGCATTAACACATTGTAACTTTGAGAGTCTCAATATATATATTTTATCATGTAGGTAATATTCAGTGTCAGCCTTCATAGACTCAAGTGGAATCAGGCAGTAAACATGATTATTTCAACTGTAAAGTGGGACATTTTAAAGGAGACATATTATGCCCCCATTTCCCACAAATTAAAATAGTTCCCAGGTGTCTTAAAGACATGTCTGTGACATGCTTCAGTCAAAATACCCCAAGGATCAAATATCACAGCTCTTTTCATCTGCTCAAAACAGCCCTGTTCAGAACGGCTGGTTTCACGGCTGTCCCTTTAAATGCAAATGAACCACTGCTAGCCCCGCCCCAAGACATCATTGTCTGACAACTAAGGGAAACAGCTTGTAAAACTGAATGGATTTCAACCTGGAGCCTGCAAATTACAGATTATTTTGTCAGTTCTCATATTTTAGGGGCCAGAAGGCAAGACAAACACCAAATATATGTTAAAGAGCCTTCAAAAAGTGATATTTCCAAAATATGTCCCCTTTAATTGAATTCGTTTTGACACTAATAATGGAGATTTTGCAGTGTTCTCATGCTGTGATGAGAACGCTTCAACTGCAGACAGTCAATCACTTTACTACATTTTACTTCATGCAGTTTAAGGGATCTAAATGAAATAAACCAATGGTAGGAAGCATGAAGACTCTTTTAAAGGCATCACTAGATATCCAACTACTTCATTTAACAAATGTGTGATTTAATTTGTCCTAGTTAACTCGCCAGTTCTGTAAAGCATCCTGCAGACCAAAGAGTGTAAAAAAAAAAAATCAAAACAGAAGAGGTAGTAGATCTGAGAGCACAAGTCACACAGACACGTGAACAGAATGACAATCATCTGATTTCCTCTCAGGATTTCCTGGCACATTTTCAATTCAGCAAAAGGCTGCGCTGTGTTTATATTGTGTGTATCAATCATTTCCTCACAGCGCAATCAGTCGCTGGAACTTTCAGGTTGCACAGGTTTGGATTTCCTGCAATAACTCATTTCCGTGAACCACAGATGTAATGTTTCCTCTCAGGTGAGTTGCCTCAGACTTTCTCTTCTCTGGCAACACATCTGTTCAAGTTTGTGTTTGAAGTGGCTGATGATTATTTTTCCTGTCACGTTATGCGAGGTTCCAAAAGGGCCTTGACATCCTCGAAAGTTTGTCAATTAGAGAGGAAAAAAAAATCAAGGCCTTGAAAGTGCTCAAGTTCACATATTCTTTGTATATTCTTTTGAATGTTTTTCGGCTGGAGAATGAATGCATGCGTGCAAGGGATCACATCATGTGTTACTGAAACACAGCACAATTGAGATGTGTTTACCCATTCACGGCCTTCTCTCTTTTTTAATTGTTGTCTGTAAATCCTTCTAGCTCTCCTTCTGAAAACCATCATTAAATAACTGACCCTGATCCGTTGCTCACACATTTCTGTGCTGGGCCACATCTTTCGGCGATCTCTCAGGGGGCGATCTGAAAATGTCAAGATCGCCCAACTCTAGTTCCATAATTGGCTTGTCCTCTCTCATTTAATGTCTGTGCTTGATTATAGGACCAAATTGTAGGATTTAGGAGGATCTGCTGATGGAACTGAAATAAAAAAATATCAGAATATTTCCTTTATAAGTATAATATCACCTGAAAGTAAGACTTTCGTTTTTATTACTACAGACTGAGGCCTCATGTTGCACCACAATCTCTCTACAGTAGCCCATAATGGACAAGGGGGGCTAGAGAGGGCTTTCACCTGGAGGCCATCATAGGATTTCCTTCAGCTTTGGAAAGGGAGGAATAAGGGGAAGGTTATTGTGTTCCTGCCAGATACCTCTCAGTTCTATATAGTGGACTATATGAAAATAGAAATAAAATGAAGTATCCAGTAGTGTTGCTCTGGAGGCCCGAAATGAAGCATTGAGGATGAAATAATTAGCTTAATATTGCTGCTTCCAGAACTTTATGACGACTCTAAACAGATGATACTGGACTGGATCTTACAACCACAACATTTCAGGTCAGCCAGTTGTTTTCACTGGAGTCCATTCATTTAACTCAGTGCTTCACTGGAGTTCACTAAAAACCTTTGCATCTCTCCTGAGAGTCTTTACAAGTAGGACATGAAAGTAGGGTTACAATAGAGACAATAGTGCATACACTGTATTATGCGTAATGCCAAAGGGGCAATTTAAAGTATGGTGCTATTATAATTATCCAATTAAAAAGATGATCATATAAAGACAATATAAGGCCATACAGCTACGAGGTAAGTCGGCCTAAAGGCTCATAAAATCATGTCACAGATGCATTTCCTATTTAGGTCAAGCTGTGATTTGAAAACTAGTTCATAAACTGACCATTTAGGGAAATATATACTGAAGAAGATGAGCTGAAGAAAAACTCTGGACTTTGGGAAAATAATTGCATCATTATCTGTGAGTCTGTTGGTAAATATTGTTGTTGTTGTTGTTTTTATGTTTTCATTTCATTTCAATTTGAAACCCCACAGTCCTTTCGTACTTCTCCAGTTTCACTCTATTATCATCATAATATTAAAGAAGAAGGGTTAGGCATGACAAAACAAATACTGAAATAGCTTTTTATGATCCTCCAGAGCCTGCCCTGACTGTTGAGACAAAGTAATTTGTGTTTTCTTACACTTTTTACATCAACCTGACCTGTTCTGCCTGAAGCTGGAGATCCGTCCCAATTAACTAAAATGTCTGTGTTAATGAATTTAGTTACGCAAGGACCATTAGCAAATGAATATTTAAAGACAAAAACTGGCTCCTGCAAAAAGCAAGCCCGATCCCAACTGAGAGAGGTGAAGCAGTATAACACGATTTACACACACAATCCTGACAGCAGTGGCTTCAACTATTGCATCAGCTGACAGTTGTATTACAAGAATTAGCCAGCAGTATGGATCAATAATTAATCTTGAGTGAATCTTGGAACAGACTGCGTGTGAAAGATGTGAGAATTTTAGTAATAAGGAATAAATACTTAAACCAACCCAGTTATTTGGAGTTAATCGCTCAGTAAATCTCAGGCTGTCAAACTGACAGTCCTGATGAATCAGTTCTCAACAATGAAATGGGAAGATGTGTAAATGACACCACCTGTCAGTTTGCGTACTATAGATTCACTGCTTGAGTCTGTTCCTCTTGACAGTAAGTAATTACACAGTCATTGGGAATAATGCTCCTGCAGTTTATGAACAGACAAGTTGCTCTTTTGAAGCACTGCAGGGTGTCCTCTGTTGTCTCTCAGCTAACAATTACTTCTGACTGCTGCTTGATGAAATGTGACTCAATGTGGCTGCAGTGTTTGTAATTATGATTAAGTTACGTTATTACATTTGGGTAAAGATGCTTCATTATGTTTGCGAATTTTGCTTTTGTATCAAATCTTTGGAACAGATTTAATAGAATATAATACATTACTCTTTGAGTACTAACAGATGGGTTTTGTTATGTTTGAATAGCACCAGGTGTCTTAGTTTCTTCCTGATCTGTACCCATTATCAGCTTTTCTTGCTGTATTCACATAAACCCGTTCACACCTGGTATTGACAATATGTCTCAGGTGATCCGATCACAAGTGGACAGCTGTAAGTCCAGGTGTGAACACACCCGTGATGCATTTGACTTCACTTAGACCCTGTCAGTGTGAACGCAAAGACGTCTTTGCCACATTTAGGGACCAATTAGGGTTGCACATGCACACAAACACATTGTAAAGGCTGCCTGAAATGCAACGACCACACCTCATACCTGTAACCTGGGCTGAACCACTAGACTTAACGTAATGTAACAACGACAGTGGACTTTCGTGGGGTCCCTTGGATACCGTGTCTGAAATGCGTACACGCTGCATGGATCATATTCGTCATATTTGTACTGGCACGGCCTCTCGTGTTTAGTCGGTTTATAATGTTTGGAGTTTGTTTACAGCGTGAATGTTTTCCACTCTTCTCTGTTTTTGGTGTATTTGTGTGGCAGTGTTACAGCGCCACCACAGGCCTGAGTGTATTGAGTCATTTTCAGTATGACACAGGAACTGTATGGTTAATATGTAGGCTACTAAGGCTGCACGATATTGGACAAAACTGACATTGCGATTTTTTTTGTTTTTGCGATGTATATTGCAATGTTAAAAAATACAGCTCCCCCTTTTACTTGAGTTTGTGTATATGCACAAGGTTTTTACTGCAACTGACTGCAATGAAAGCTCTGGCAAACTGTGCTCCTTTCACCCCATGAGTTATCTGAGATGTTTACCCATTTACTCCTGGACCTTGAAAAGTGTGTTTATGTGTGTGTGTGTGGGTGTGTGTCTCTAAATAAGAAGCAGTGAACTTTACTTTGCAGTTATCTGAGAAATTGCAGGTAGACTCAGAGTTTATGGGACAGCAGTGATGGCTCCTCTGTTCCCTGCGTGTCCTTTTCATATCAGATTTTGCAGCAAAGCTCTGGTGCACTGATGCACACCACAGACACATGGTGCAAACAACATGTTTTCACTTGACAAGAAGAGACCGTTAGTCGACTTACCTGCCGTCCGGCCTCTTGGCTGTGACCGCCGCTGATGGTTGGTGGGACAAGCGCACACTAGCTGCTACTTGTATCTGTACAGCATTTTTAGTCTTCAACTCGCCTCAACTCACAGTTTCCATAGTAACGGGCTGGGAGGAATTGAAGACTGAAAATGACATACAGGACATTCGGTGTCCCTCTACCCCCACTTTCGCTCTCTCTCCTGCTGTCATGAAGTTGATGATGTGTGGGCTAAAATGTCCCTGTAAGGTCAGTTAACTGCTCTGGCAGCACAGTGGCGGCTTGAGCGTGAGGGGAGGGTTAGATGAAATCAACAACGACGGATGGAGGCTGTTGTTCCTCCAGATGCTATGGCAACATCTGGAGCAGGGTGTCATCTTGTGTTGATCTCCCATAACTTTTAATAGCATAGTATGTGAGCAAAGTTGGAGTTGAAGGCAAAGCATTAAACTTGGCCTTGGAAACTGATAAGATTTACTTTCCAATATACAGTACATGTAATTCTCTGTACAGTACATGAAATCCCTCTGACTGAGTCTGAGGGAAATATTCCCTAAAGCCCTTACACAGCATTTTATGCTTTACTTAACAGACCAGAGTGAGATGATGAAGATTACATTGAGGGCAAAAAAGTTTTATCGGTCGGTCCCAGTGGGAGTGAAGGACAATCTTGTTATCTTCTGCTATTTTTTCCCACCATGATGAACTGCGTTTCAGAAAGGAGCAAAACATCTTAAATCTTAAGTTTTAATGTTTTGTTTTGTACAAAGAGATTTACTTCAGAGAAGAACTTGGTATAAAGAACGAAGTGGAGTTAACTTCTGGAAAGCTACACATTGAGATAAAGGTAGTAGGCAGAAAACTGTGTCCAATGATAGGTTATCAAGTCTGTGAAAGCAGTGTTGTCATCTGTCAACCAACCCTGCCTACACAAAAGAAAAGTTTAATTCAGGCTATTTTCACCCAGACCCCATATTCGTCTAGTTTTTCCCATTGGATTCTGGTCAAACTTCACTTTCTTCATTTTAGGCAACAGTTTCATGCCTGTCATTCACCAGCACTGACGTTCTCTTTAACACCAAGAAAACCAGGACAAGCTCCAGCAGTCAAACCCATAATCCAATTTCTGATTATCCACTGCTTAAAACACATGCATGCTGCAGCAGAAGGTGACTGACAAGTACTGTAGACCGTTAAAGTATTCTGAATGTTCTGTAACTGCAAACTGTCAATGTGGTAAAACTGTTCACGTCAACTTCCTGCAGCTCCTGTCATGGCACATCTGCAACTTTATAGTCACTAATCTAATGACATGAATAAGCGTTGAAGTGAATTTGTGTTTGCCCAGGTTTTCCGCTGAGTCACATGTGTTTTAAACCGTGTACATCTCAGGCAGAGCCGACATGTTATTTTGTCATTTTCCTAGACTACTGGGATTTTATTCTGAAGGACATTCTTTCTATCCATGTGTCAGTTAATTCACAAAAGTAAATGTAAGGAGTTATTGTTGGCTGGTGAGTTAGTTAGTTAGGCCTCTTAGTACTGGTTCATAAAAAGTGCAGGTTGCTGTCACAATCAAGAACCCCCCCCCCAAAAAAAATTAAACAAAACAGAACTGACCTGTAAAAGAAGTCAATGGTCCCCCTTTATACATTACACAATACACCACATATACATTGTTTCATTTCATATATGGCTTCTAAAAACTACATTTTATGTAGTGGAGCATCCAGGTCCTTGAGTTTACAACACTTAAATCAAATAGCTGAACATAGCCAATTCTGTTCAAAGGACTTTCAGCGGCCCAAAGAGGTAATGTGACAAAGTAACAAAGTCATTTCATGTAACAGAAATATTACATGAAATTGTTTTACACATGGTTTATCTGTACCCAGGCTCAGAAGCACAGGTAACCGTCTGAGGCCCTGAGGCAGTTGCCTGCTTTGCATGCTCAGTAATCCAGGGATTGTCAACTCAATTGATGGTGATTAAGTATTAAATGAGTAATTTCAGTGTAATGTCATATATTATTTAGAATATCTCTGACTCAACTGTTAGCTGATCTTCAGCATAGCCACACAATCGGTCATATTGTTAGAAAACACCAGGAAATTGAGAGCTTGTTGAAAGTATTATATCATATCCTTCTGGGGAAAAACTGCACCAGCATTCCCGCTGATTAGGCAATGTTTTTCATTAAATCAGATTTAAATTCACCAAAGACCTTTGCTGGGAATAGCCTGATCTAATTTTCAGGAAAGAGAGTCTCAGATCCATTTCAAACATTGTTCTGGAGTCAAAGCTCCGTGTTGGCTGAACCTGAAACTGCTAAATAAAGATGCTCCAAGTGAATGATTCAACAAAAACATTCTTGTTTTCATCAGTCTGTGGACTGAATTAAATAACACAAACAAGCAAGAGTTGCATGATAAATGTGACACTACTTTTAAGGTCTGCAGTGATTAAATAATTATCTGGATACAAAGGCTTTGTGTCCCCTAGTACTTGATCAATAATCTATGTGTGTGTCTGTGTGTACAGCTATAATCAGAGGTGGATCTCCACATGTTAGCCACTAGAGGCACAGCATGAAGCTGATGTTAGAGTTCACTTCCCAGCCCTGGCTGTTTGTGTGCTTTCATCCTATCCCCTGTCTGTCTGGCCTTCCAGCCTGAAAGCTACTGGCAGGGCCTGCAATGATTTCAGTCACTGCTGGCCCCAAAACTTTGTTTGTCTTTTCTTTGCAGTTTGTGACACAAGTGTTTCAGTATTTCCTCCCATGCTGTACTGAAGTTTATGTAACAACAAAGTTAAGGCCTCAAGAACTTCCTCACTCAGTTCCTATGGGACCCTATATTAACACAATTGTAGTCTCCCATAGTTCAAACAGGGATGATTATGTCAGTGGGCGGGACTCTGGGTGAACCAGGTGACAGTTGGTGGGTTATGTCAATCAAATGTGATCAAACCCACACAATTCTATTGGAGCACTTACTGAAGCAGTCAGCTGGCAGTGCCAACTCCCTGAAGTATCTTTTTTATTTCTCAGTTTTTATCTTCACCTTTTTTTCATAATTAGACATTTTGGGAAATTTGCTCATTTGCTGTCAGTCTGTAGTTTTACGTCTTCTCTCTGGAGCTCTACAACAACGGGTTGTTTTTACAACCAGGCTTATAACATCTCTTTCTTCTGACTGGCTGCCTGTTGACCCCATTTTCAGCAGTAAACACTGAGATAAACTAAATGCTGTGAGGTAGAATGGTGTTCCAGGTGGGCGGGGCTGTGGCTGCTTTGTTGTGACATCAGAAAGTTATAGAAATTTCATTGACTCATTGTAAGACATAGTTTCTGAGTGCAGGCTGTGTGCATTTCTTTATGGAGTGGGCATTTTGATGCATTCAAAGAATTAATGTAGTACCTAGACCTGTTTTATAATGATAAGAAACCTAGGTGTATACCTTCATACTGTATGAGACCTTTAAGGATAAAGCAAACAGGTACACTTACTGTTACTGGTTAGCGTGACTCAAAGGAGGAACAGCTACTCTGGCTCTTTTTGAAGTGGCAAAATCTGTCCATTGCTTAATAGAGCTAATTCATTTAGATTTATCTAATTAGCGAAACTGTTACAAAGACCAGTGTTTCCCACAAGTCTGAAAAGTACTTGGGGTCATAGCTGGTGGAGATGGCTGGATGACAAAAGATGAATATGTGTGACCTTTTACAAAATATTTACATTTATTGAAATCATTAATTCAACATAATATATTTCACAGACTGAAGCCTCACTGCCCTCTCCTCCATCTACCCATACAGGAAGAGTAAGATAAAGTAAAAACTATAAAGAATAAAATACTCTTCAGCGGTACAAAGACGGACTCCATCTCTCTGTGAGGGGCTCCAGTGCCTGAGCATATGGGAACACCTCTGGTGCTGGTCCATTTATCACTCTTCCCTTTTCAATCTGTTCCTCAAATCAGCTTTGACCTGAAAACTGGATGAAATACAGCCACTTGGCTTTAAATGAACTATACAGAAATTAGATGCAAAGTTTGAATTAACGCTGATAGATAAAATTCACTTACCCGGTTCATTCATAAACCAGTTTGAAAATCTCTGTCAGGTTACTCTGAAGTTTGGGCATGACTGATGTTACCGCCCAGTGTACCAGCTACTTAGTTCCCTGTAAAATACCCATTGAGTTTTTTGAGGTAATACTAGTGAATGACAGACTGACAGTTGTAGAAATTCTGTCATAATCAAGTACTGCCTTTCTATTTTTAATGATCATGAGTCATATTGTATTTAATAGGATTTTCAGAAACAACCTGGATTATGCAGCCATGAGAGCACAAAGAGACAAAATTAACATCAACTGTGAGTTTTCATGTCAACACCATATGAAGCTGGTGAATGTTTTGTTGTTTTAAATGTCACAGTGACAGTGCAGGACACTGCAACACTGTGGTTATTGTGCCTCAACAAATATGAATAATGCAATCAAACTCAAGCCCCCTTTTTTTGGTTTTGAGCTGGGCGAACACATCGGAGGAAATTTGTCTTTGCCTCAGACAAACAGCTTCACATGGGCATTGTGATTTTTTCCCTGAAGGCTGAACTCGTGCTCTGCTGCAACAACAGAGATTTCAATCATCAGCGCCACTTCAGCATAAACTCTGTTATCCTCTGACAATATTTTTTTCCCTACATATCTAGAGCTTTATTTTCTTCTGGAGATAGCTTAATGTTACAGCACAGTAGAATGTGTATATATATGTATACATATATATATATATATATATGTATATATATATATATATCTTTCACC
>OMNW01014941.1:18683-33735 GCA_900303245.1 Selene dorsalis
ATGACCGGGTTGATGACTGTGCTCGTCTTAGCCAGGACTGAGGGGATGATGCTCGCCTCGGGCGTGACCAGACCTGGTGGCCCAAAGGTGGCCAGCAGGGCCATGATACCGTACGGCAGCCAGCACAAGAGGTAGCAGATCACCATGACAACCACCATGAATAACACCCGCTGCTCACGTTTCCTGCTCATTGATGCGTTGATCCCGCTCACCTGCACATACGAAGAGGAAAGGGGAGGGAGGAAGAGAAATTGGACTTTAATGAGGTAGCAGTCTCCTGTGATGACACATGTGTTTGGACATTTTGCTGTCACAATGCATCTGACCTTCCCCCCTCTGGGAGAGAGCTGTTAGGAGGAGAGGAGTCTTGGAAATAGACTGAAGGAATGACAGGATAGAGAGCAGGTCAGTCGGGTTGAAGTGAGATATTGAAAGATGTTCAGAGAGGTGTAGAGAGCAGGAAACGGACTGAAGGAGAGACTGAGACTCATCTCTGCACCAACATAAAGAGTCTAATCAGAGACAGCTAGTGGAAGAAAATGACAGGGAGCGCTATGCTGTCATTCATCAGTGGGTTTCCTGGAAGTCTTGATGTCAAACATGAACCTCAAGTGGTGCAAACAGAGAAATACACACAATCATTCTGTGATGTAAACATGGACACACACTGTCTTTCCACAGATTAAAGATTCATTCAGGATAATTAAAACTTGGGTCTTATTGTTAGAATTTTTTATGTCACTTTCATTGTAATAAGATAAAACTTAGGTAGTCGTAACAGATTAAGATTTGAGAAATAAGCCTTTGGCCAATAAGTCCAAAGGTGACCAAATCCACTTTCCAGCCCAATTAATAACGTGTTATATCGTCTTCTTATATCTGTACAAAACCAGAGTGTAAAATTGACAATTCATTATTTTAATTGTGTGGTGATTTGACGCACTGTTTTTCAGAGAGAACAATGACTTTGTGGAGTGTCTGCTGGACAGATATAACATGATATAACAAGTACTGAGAAGTGCCTTTAGGGAGATGTTGTTACTTTAGGACAGAGATGAGCTAGCTGTTTGCCCCTTTTTTCCTCCTTTTTCCATTACATGCCAGGACACTGCTGCAAATTGAAGTCACAAAAGATACAGTTGCGGGACTCTGCAGGAGTCCTGAAACAATGGACACACTAAATAGAGACATGTCGTGTCTGATTAAAGCTGGAGGCTGAGAGTGAAAAAAAATAGAACAGTTTCAAACAGCTATAGAGTTTGATGATGTATTGATATTCACTCTGAACGCTGGTGTACCACACATTGCAGGGCATACAGATCTGAATGGTTTGCAGTGTTGCAGGTGTATACCCAGTCCCAAATGGTAGTATAGCTGGAATCTTTCATCGTTGGCAGATGGATGGATGAATCTGATTGTATAAGGATGGACAGCTAAAGGCTAATACATGCACTCACCTGCACATGAACACTCCTGCACACTGACAAACACCTTCACTCTCACACACTTGAGCTGTCTGCATTTGTTTCTCTGCTTGATGGCCCCATGTCGGGTGCTGTCACTCAATTTCATCGTCAAAGAGACACGTACTGACAGGTAGCCAGTTTCAGGAAGGGCTCAAGCTGTGGCAGGTTTGTGGGTTCTTTTGGGGGAGGTGGTTTGGAAAGACGTGGTGAGGAAATGTGGAGCCGCTCTTCTGTGCATAAAGCTACACACACACACACACAAAAGTAAAAACACTCAAAGAGGAAAAAATTGGGAGATTTAGAAAAAACAAACACTTCATAACTCACATGACAGCTGATCATGCAGAAAATATTCTTGGCTCTCTCTGCTACCCACTTATATTGACACCGTCACACTGCGCCATTTGCATGAATGTACACATTACTGTCAGTGTTTGTGGAAAAGTATTTGTATGACAAATACTTTTCCCCTGTTGCAGACTAATCAAGCCATACCAGTGACTGACAGCCTCTTCACATTTAGCTCATTGACCCCCCAGTGGCTTCCACATTTCGGCAATGAGAATTTAAGGTGTGTTCATTCAAAGTGTGTTTAGACCATTGTGATTAAAGTTTAAACTATTTTTAAGTGATAGTTCAGGATTTTTTTTGAAGTGGGGTTGAATGAGGTACAAATGGCCTCTAAGTATAATACTAATACCCCCTACTGAGAAATACCAGCGATTCGTGCTGCACTGAGACACATGCAGTGAATGGTTGTGAATGGGGGATCGTTAATCTGCATATTTTCGCCGCCTATGAGAAGTCCCATCTCAAAATAATACACCAGTTCAAGAGTACGATATAAATAAAAAAATCACAATGCATACAACCCCACTTCAAAAAAAACTGAACTATCCCTTTAAGTTAGTTTGCTTCAGGCAAACTGTATCGTGTGTTGTCTGGAGCAGCTGGCATACTATAGTAAATGAAACAGTGGGTTCTTGATGTTCAGAGGTAAACAAAATTTCTATCTGCTGTTTCTAGCTGGCGACCCTCTACATAAATCGTCTCCTCATCATTCTGTGAAATTTCTAATACACGCTCTGATTGCCTAGGAGTCGGGGGTAGGGAAGCATAACGGATATGTATATATAGTCTATTATTTAGAGTCTATTACTTTTTTGCTCTTTCTATCGTCATCATTATTGTTGATGTTTTTCCTATTATCAGGGGTCAGCAAGGAATGCATGAGATCCTTGCAAGCTGCTTGGGCCTCATTTAATTGCCGGCTATATGTATTACTATGGCTCATATGATTGTTTTCGTTATTATTGCTATCACAGGAAATGACAACTGTGATTCATCAAGATGGAGTTGGTGCCAAAAAAAAAATGTCACCTCGCCTGTTTGGCAATATGTCTCATCCTCTGTCTGGGGTGAAACAGCCTGTTGCCACAATGCCTGCAAAGTTATTGATGGTGATGAGAAGCCACTGGAACGGAGCAAGAGAGACAATAGAAGCCAATTTCCTTTACTGGCAAACACACTCCTGACTTCCAGACACATGGTTTTCAAACCAGAATAAACCAGTTTGTTGTATTGTCTGTAGATAGAGATGGCTGCCTGGCAAAATTCCTGAATAAAATCTGTAGTCTGACACATTTTATCAGTGAAAGGAACTCCAGACTAATTTAATTTTTGAAATCCTAAAGGAGGTGATATATAAAATCCTTTTTTCAGCTTACATTAAGGCTTTTCATCACAGTTTTTCAACTGATGTGAAAAGCCAAGTTTATGTGCAAAAGTTTGTGATAAATAAATTCAGTTCAGTGAAGTCAGTGTTTCAAATATCCCTGCTTTAAACTTTCATCAATGACTATTGGACAATTATTAGATTAGTCGGTAATTAGTACTATCAATCAGGGCATTAACATTTTTGTCAGTGCATTTAAGTATCATCAGCATCACTCAGAGTTAACACAGTGTCCTTTAACCTGTTTCAGTGGGACACCTACAACACAAACTGTCCATGGTTCTGAAATAACAGATAAACCTATTTACCGGCAAAGGTGTTTCAGTTGGTCAGAGTGTGACTGAGTGTTCGTGTGTGTGTCACTTTATGGAGGGCTCAATGCTTCTACAACTATAGTGACTGAATACAATAAATGGGATTGGCATTGTCTTGACAGTGGATGTGGGTCTTGAATGGGCCTTTTATCAACATTAACCCCACAAAATAAAGATCCCTCTTGGCTTCACAGCTAACCCTACGTCAGCATGTCTCACTAACTAGTTTTAAAGCTGCAGGAGTAATGTTAACATTTGCAGCTTCCATCAGAGCCAGCAAACACACTTTCACTTTTGCTTTTGCATTTTGAAAATACTAAGCTCTATAGAGTATTTCTTTTACTAGCATACACAATGCTTCAACATACATAGATGCAGTTGCTAAGCTATGATTGCAGTACAGGGGAGAAGTTTAGTAAAAAGTCAAAGGACACACTAATCCATTCCAATGACGCTACAGGAGCTAAGTGAATATATCTTTGACTCCCTCTGCCATTAGAGCTCTGACTTGGCAGCACAACAGGGCAAAAAAGTCTCACAAACAATATCTTTAGAAAACACATAGGTTTGTGTCTGGTTAATTGAAATGACGCCAGAAAATACTCAAAAATAACTTTAGATTCCAGACTGTCCATGAACTGTATCTTGCCAAGACCTGACGGAGCCATCTGTGTATAGCTCTCCTGATACATTGGCCGAGCCGCGCAGAAGTACACACATTTTTTTTCTTTTTTTTAAACCACCTTGTTCTGTCAAACTTTATTTTTATCTTCATTCTTGTTTAATTGAAAAGGTCAAAAAAAAAAAGGTTGTGTTGTACTTCTACTTTGGCTCTATTTTCATCCCCTACACTTTCTCACTTTGTCAGCTCTGGAGAATAGGTGGCTAATAGCTTCAGTGTTGGCTCTGATTAAATAAATGAAGTGGCGGAGATCACAGACAAATTGAGGAAATGGAGAGTAAGTGCTGAATGATTGCAATCAAAGGCAGGGTGTCTGGTGAAAGGAGCTCACTTACTAATTGACTGCCCTTACAGAGAAACTGTTTCATATGCTAAACAGTAATCCCCAAAGCTGCATAATTAATATGAGTGCGTTGTGTCTGTGTGACGGCACAAAACAGAATTTGTCGAGAACAGTCTGACATGAAATATTTGTCAAGAGAGAATATCTTCACTGCCTTCACTGACTTAATTAGATATGCAATGGCTAATTTTTTTTTTCTTACGACAACAGAAGGAGCATTGTGTCTACTTGAGTCCCTGGCGGGCTGTCTGTTATTCAGACAGCTCATCTGTCCGCTGTGTTGCAATGATAAAATTAGTTTGAAACTAAACTGACATGAATTGCCTGGAAACAGAATAAACTTTAGGTTGTCGCTTCATGAAATATCTTTATGCTTTTATCATGTGTGTGCTTCATATTAATGGTTTGCTTGTCCTGTGCCTTTCACATGCACATGGAATATATATGTGTAAATTTCGCATGTTTACATGTATGAATATTTTGTGCAGTCTCTGATAATATAAAGAATACGCCAGGAAAAAATCATCTTGAAAGTTAAAGAATCTGTAATTTGAAATAATGAGCACAATATGCCTGTGAAATGATCAGAGCTGTTGATTCAGATTTCGTTGTTATGCTGAGAGCACACTGCCTGCGCTGCCTGTGTGTGGCAGCTATGTTGCTGAGTTACTGTGACTTGAACATGTGTTCACATCTGCTGTGTCTCTGCTACAGCTGTCTCTGTCTTTCTATATAGTTTACCTTGCATTACAGATATTCAGTGAATGTAAATTATATGAGTAAATGGATGTTCTCAAGTATAGAATTTATTTTCATTATATGTGAATTTGTGATTTATTTTTGCAGAAAAAGATTTAAAAAATACATACATATTTATATTTTTAATGTCCATGTGATAGTCAGATTCAGCCTGGATATGGATACTATAGTCAGAGGTGTCAGTCTAATATAATGTTGCTGGTGTGGTATCAGTATGACTATCAACAGGCCTTTTTCCTGCCTTGCTTTGCTGGGAACCACATGCATCACACCACATGAAAAAATAAACGAGACGCCAGACTTCTAGATTACATGATGCAGCTGTGAGGGCAGGCAGTGAAGCAGAAAGGATAACCAATGTTCAATATCTGCCACACACACACACACACACACACACACCAATGCGGCCTGTGTGTTCTCAGTGTGTGCGATCACAATGTGTTTATGTCACAGTGACAGAATTGAATTTAAACTCCAATAACAAGCAGAGAAGGAAGAAACATTCATGACAACCCTCAATTTGTAATTCCAAGTCCGAGATCTGACCAGATTCTCTGATACAATGATATTAGCTCTTTGACAGTGTTTATTGTATGTTTGGTTTTCTAGCAAATAGAGATGCCTCTCCTGTTGATAGGTTGGGCAGTCTGGGATTTGTTGGCGTACAGATGTTTGATGGGCGTTCAGTAGAGGATAAATCACTTAGTATGCATAATGGTAGGGAGAGGGGAATGCTTCAACCAAACACTGTGAGGAGTTTTTGTGTTAGTGCTGTACAGGTAGGCATAGCCATAAGGTGTGGAGGAGTGATCTGTAGTGTCTCGAGGGCACTGTGTTGATTTGCTCTGTGTTAGAGACCAATTTTTGTGCATTTTGTTTTGTGTGGTGTGTTTTCTGTTGAGGATTTTATATAAAATTAGTATTTTTTTTATTATTAAAAATGAATGAGTGTCAGAGAGGCGAAGATATTTTTCACATTGTGCAGCAGGTGGGTGGATGGAGATGAAAGTTTGAGGGAGTTTTGGTGGCTGTGGAAAGTTTCATGATGTGTTGGGCTTGTTGGGTTGGGTTAAAGGGAATTGTCTAACATATTAATTTTAATTTTGATGACTCATTTGATTTGTTAGTATTGGAGGACCCCATACCATTAGATTGGGTCCAGATCCTGATTGCATTTGTTCTCCTTGTTGAGTTGAGTGCATGCAGGAAGTCAGCTGTGATTTGTGAATGTCAAGTGTTTCCAGGCAGTCAGAGCTGAGGAGATGAGCAGGGTTTTGAAGCAACAGTTATATTCGATGTTTGAGCCAATGAGAGGTAAATCACTCATTTTTATAGTATTACATTCTCCAAGATATGTGAGCCAGGTTAGAGTGAATCCACTTAACAGGATACTGATATTGGGTGCCAGATAGTAATGATAAAAAATTGGATGCATCAAGGCCACCGTTAAATCTGTAAGGTGGACATGCATACATTTTTTTTTTTTCGTTTCCTTTCCAGGAGTTTTGTGATAAAATAGAATGCAGTGGTTGAAACCATTTGGTTGTGGGGTTTTTTAAGAATCATTAAAAGTCTTTGCATTATTGAACGTTAACTGCATTAAACCTTAATGGATTAAACTTTAAAGGTAGGGTTGGAGATCCTGGAAAAACAATTCGAGCTGGCCACATTTTGAAAATAGGGATCATGATGCTCACTGTCAATGAAGCAATGAACAAACAAAACCTGGTAGGAATACAACATTAGAAATGTATTGATTTGATGTATAAACCAATCAGTTGATTGGCCACAAATTATTTAGCCGGTATTTTGAAAACTGTATTAATTAACATTAACTAAGTCTTTTGAGACTTAAAAAACTATATATACTTTATTGGCTGAATATCTAAAGACATGAATCTGAAAAATCCTGAATACATGTTTTCTTCTGACCCACGTAACTTATATTCCTTGTGAGTTTAAAGAGGTTTTTAGTGTGTAGTGCAGCTGTTTTGCACACAAAAGTCAAGGCTGTCCTTGAATTCATTCTGTTTTCTGTATCATTATTACAGTTTTGACACCGACATACACGGGCACCAATAAAAGGAACATTTTAACTCATACAAACCACTGTGTGGAGAGGATGTTGCGTGTTGACAGATTATTGGACTGCTGTACTGCAGCCAGGCCAGCTGCCAGCAAAGTATGTTGAGAAAAGAAAAAAAAACAAACTGCTGCAGCTGGTGGGTAGCACTGCCGCCTCACATCTAGAAATAGCAATTTGCATTCCTCCTATTGCCTGTATTGATTGTCTCCAGGTGCTGTGGTTTTGTCCCACAAAGTGTCCATAGGTGTGAATGTGAGAGTGGCAGGTTGTGTGTCGCTGTATGTCGGCCCTGTGGTGGACTGACAAGTAGTCCAGGGTGTACATCACCCTTCCCCATTGTCTGAGGCTGAGCTCCAGATCCACTGTGACTCACTGAGGATAAGCATTACAGCTAATGGCTGGAGGGAACTGGTTCATATCGTTGAATAACATTTCTACTGAAATGGCGAAGAAAAACCAATAAATTGGGGGGGGGTGCAAAAAATGATGTTCCTTTCTCAGCCTTTCCGTATGCCGTGCACTTATGCATGTATATGGACATATGAGTGTGTGTGGCTGAGGAGAAAAGATGTGACATATGACAGCGACTGTGTGTTTCGTGCATGTTTCTGCCTGTCTCAGCACTCGCATGTGTGCGCGCACTTTATGCCACACAAGCATTTCTGCTCTTCCAGATGACACTGAACTTGAGAGTAAGAACTTGTATTCAATACATGTCATCCATGTTGTCCCACTGTGGGAAAAGACAGTCACTGTGCTGTCACACTGACATCTGCTGTAGGAATTTCCTGTCTGTAGGCAAAGCCATCTATTCTAATCACAACATGTCACATGCAAGAGGATGAATAATGGTGTGTGAAGCAAGAGAGACAGATAAATGGGATGGCGCACTGTGTCACTTGGCGTGCTTGACTGGTATACTTTACTTCAGCCATTGAGCCGTTCATATTTGATATTGTAAAGGAGATTTTGCAGTGGATTGAATGGGCGGATCTGTTCCCATACAAAACTTTAAGAATCAGTCATTTGACACATATAAAGTGTTCACTTATTGAGGCACATGTTGTACCGTTTGAGTAGAGTTCAGAAAATAAGAAGTTATTTTGGGATGCCAAATGGAGAGAGGAGGTCATTTCCTCAGAGGCGAGGCGGGCAGGCGCTGAGCCAGATACAGCGGCCAGGTCGCCTCATGCAGCGCAGTGATGCACGGTGCAGGCTGGAGCTCCACATAGTAGCTTTGCTCGAGGAGGAAATATTCAAAAGAATCATGTGTGAGTGTCAATTTAAAGGAATATTTCAGCCACCAGAGTCCAGGGCAAGGAAAGCTCAGATTTGAGAGATTTCTGGGAGAGAAAGCCCCTGTGCTCCAGTTGTGGCTGCACTGTGGGCTTCATGTGACAGTTCCTCGTCTAGAATCGAGTCAGGTCTACTGCGGTATTCAGGTAGGGGTCATTATAGTACTGTCAGTGATGATGGAAAGACCTAGTCGAGGGGAGGAAGTGCTGCAGAGTCCTTACTCCCATCCTATCCATTTTTTAGTGTTAGTTTTCAAGGAGAGTAATTCTCAGCCCATTGTTGGCATATTCTGCAGCCCCTCGATATTGAATTACACACAGAGAAGATGAAATAGGTAAATTAAATGTTTTGAATGCTTTGCAGACAGAAATTAAACCATGGCTCTTGCTTTATTCAGCTGCCTCTGAATGGCAAACAGTTATCTTTATTCAGAAAGTGTTTTCATTTCCTGAGTTCAGGCGGAGGGGACACGGAACGAGAAATTTACTGAAGTTAACATTTGTATTGGTTCTAATTTGCCAGACAAGTTAAGTCAATGAAAGAGAACTGAAAAGAATGAACATGTTGACTCAGTTGGATTGCTTGCCCACCGTTATTTCCATTGCCCTGTAGAGTCAGCCGTGAGATATTGTTTTTTTGGACCTCAGTGTGAGGACAGCCTGGGTCACCAGAGAAGCTGTGTTTATTGGAAAATATGGCCTTTGCAGCTTCGTCGTTTATTGTCCCCTCTAGATATATGAAGTCCACAAAAGCTGACAAAAAGGCTTTTCATACTTATTTTTAGCGTCACTCAGAAACATAGTTCGAACTTTAACGGCCTCCACCGCTTTGCACATCGTATTAGCAGTATTAGAGAAGCTACTTTCCATAGTTGTGCAACAACTTCAAACTTGAAGAGACTGAGCTGACAATGAGTGAACTGACAAAGTCTGCGTGATTATAAAGTTTCACAAAACATAACACAAAAAAGCCTTTTTCAAGCTAATTGCACCTCAATTGTACTTTCTTATTCACAGGTCATAAGCATAAATCATAATCATAAACATAATTAAAGACGGCCACGATGATTCTTCCTCAGGATGGAATTTTTATCCTTGATGATGTCGCTGTGTGAGCAGTGAATAATACCTGCCCTTCACTTTGGCACACACATTACACGAAGGTCAAGTGTGTGGCTGCTGCTGCGTGATGGAAACACTTTCAGGGCGTTCCTTCACAGCAGCCAGGGTGAAAGAAAAACAAAGAAAACTAAAACTTTATTCCAAACCACAAATGCAAAACATCCAGACTTGACTGTACAGTAGTGAACAATGTGGAAAGTCAGGCCCAGTTTCCTTTGATGGTCAGCTCTGAAGTCTGAAGACACATGGTGACCGGTCTTTACGCCTCCACCACAGCAACAGCCAAAAGTGAACAGAGTTATGTTTCATGGGCGTCTGTCTGTCATTCCAATTTATTTATTTATTTTTTGTAAACAAGGTCTCTTATTAACACCTGTGGAGGATTTCTCATTTGGTTTAAACTTTCACTGGGACTGAAAGATGATAAGACTTTTGTGGTAAAAGGTCAAGGCCAGTCTGACCCTACATTCTTTGTATCAGGTCAGTCTAGTGTGTTGGGATGGTAAACTGTTTTGACGGTCCAGCAGGACGCCTACTGTGTCCAGCAGGATTTCCAGTGACTTGGAGTTAAATAGGCTCTGAGTCTGAACCACTGAAGCTCTCACTGAAATGGTTTGTTCATTGTTTTGGAATAATGATCTGAGTCTTGCAGTCATTAAACACATGAGAATGCACAGCTAATGTGTCTTTTCAACTTTTGGTTTTCCACAACCTGGTACCTGCTTCTTTTTTGGTATCACTCTCAAAAGTGACATAAAACATTGCAGGCTACTGATTGGTCAGAGTGAACTACTTCTGCACGTCTGCATCATTATTGTGCGAGACAGGACATCCTGAACAAACCTGCTGTGAACAGCCAACCACTCACTGTAGCCTGTTATCATACTATACTTTTTGTTGGGCAACTCATGATACTATGTGGTGGTCAGTTGAGAGGGTTCAGCTGTTTCTCTGTTTGCTGTCCCTCTGATATCCTCAATTATTATGCATGTTTTATCATAATAACTCCATGCATAATCACTTTAGTTACAACCCAGCACTGAATTGCCTGGAGTGGAAAAAGAAGGGCCTGGTACCAAAAGCAAGCAAGTCAAGCTGAGTTGGTACCATGTGGTGGAAAACCTTATTAGTGAAAGTTGAGTGTTTTGGTGGATTTGGAGCAGGATCATTGCAGACCATCAATCTGTGTCTGATACCGGGCCAGCCGGCAAGCAGGAGGTCCCCAGAGTAGAGGATAAGTCACTTCCAGCATGTTCCGAACACACATGAAATGGTTCTGCAGGTGGTGGAGACAAGCTGACAGCAATGTTGACACATTGCTCAGACAAGGCTGAATTAAATCAACATACAACTCTATGGAGTGTGTGTCCAGTTTCGGAAACTGCTCTGACAGGAAGTGTAGAGTCATTACATGCTAAACTACACACCCTACATTACTCTTCATATCCCTGACATCTTATCAGCCCTCCACTCCTTCAGCTTCGTCTTCATTCCTTGTCTGTCTCTCATCCCTGT
The DNA here is from genome assembly GCA_900303245.1 of Selene dorsalis. Taxonomy (NCBI): domain Eukaryota; kingdom Metazoa; phylum Chordata; class Actinopteri; order Carangiformes; family Carangidae; genus Selene; species Selene dorsalis. The sequence goes on from OMNW01014941.1 coordinate 30,001, forward strand.
TTGTTCTTTTCCCTTTCTCGCCTCACTTCTCTCTTCATTAGGCGCTGCTGTTTTCCTTCACTATTATCTATAATTCTATCACAAAAAGCAGATTGAAGCAAAACAGTAATAACAACAACAAAAGGAAGTGTAAGTTCATATAACAGACACATTCAGAGGGAAATAACACACACAAATGACAAATAACTGCTGATGACAGAGTTAAAACAGTCACACCAGCTGCCCCCACCTACTTCTTCACTGACCCACTGCAACACACACAAAACCATGTTAGTGCACCATATCAGTCTTCATAATGAATCCACATAATCAGTTAAATTGGTGTTCAGGGCAGCTAACTGGGTTCCACTGATGCAGAGAGAGGCTGCCAGAGTGGCTGCTGAAAATCACCTCCGCCCCGAGAGGCTAAGGGAGGGAGGGGCACAAAAGTGTACCTCCTGCACCTTCCCCGGCTGCTGCTTGCCCGCCCTCCCCTCCGCCTGCAGCAGCACCAGACACCGGCTATTAGACTGTGAGATTGGCGGTGGCAGCGGCGATGCGACAGAAAGCAGGTGGTACCAGCTAGACACGAGTTTGAGAGCAGACAGGGGGAAGATGGAGGGGCAGTGCAGAGAGTGAGATGCAGCGGAGAGAGGGTGTTTGAGAGGTAAAGAGCGTGCAGAGGGAGGTGTGGGACCAGAGTAATAAAAGAGGAAAGGTGTGGGAGTGAGACTGAGGCAGATTTGTGATCTCTGCTGAAGCCTCCTGCAAGTCCAACCGTTCACGGCAAATCAGCAGAGAGGCTGCGAGTAAACGAATAAGTTCAGCCCTCCCCTGTTTCCGTCTTTTCATCCTCATTATGGGCAGTTGCTGTGGGAGTTTGAGCCACGTTGGATTTAGCATGGGAGGCCTCCAGCTCCAGCAGGAAACAGTGGCAGCTGCAGCAGTGTTTGCTTTTCCAGTTACACAAACGTGTGCTCAACCTTAAGAGAGAGGGCCGACACATACTGTAGGTGCACTTTTCTAAGCGAGCGCCACAGATGACTGTCTCTGACTGTTGCCTTCAAACACCCTTCACAAAGTGGAGAGCTAGGCCAAATCATTTGAAGTAATTAGTATCTGCCACACAGGGAGGGTTTTTATTGTTTGTTGTTTGTTTGAGAGTGCACTGTCAACACTCTTGAAACGCCTGAGAGGAGGTGAGGTGGAACAACTCTGCAGCTCCACACCACCTCAACCACTAAAAGAAGATTAGAAGTTATTCTCTAAAAGCAGCTACTGTAAATTCTTCCTTCACGTCTCCGACAGAAACACTTTCCCATTTTTCGAGTCTGTAAGTCAGCTGCATCAAACTTTGAAATGCCGAGAGCCAAAAACGTATCATGTCACTGTTGAGTGTGACTAAAATGATGTGGAGAGAAACAAAATAAAGAGATACATGATAGTTGCAGGCAACTTAAAGTTGAGTTAATGAGGGGGAAACTTGTGAACTGGTAATGCCACTGCACTTGACTCACGCAGCACGCCCCTCAGGAAAACCGTGATTCCTCATGAATGACGGATAGTTTTTGCCTCTGATCATTTATTCAACAGGAGCACATCACAATGTATGTCGCTATCAAAACATCCCCAGCTCCTGACTGAGAGCCAGGGTCTTCCTGGAGACACACAGCGGGACGGTAAATGTAATAGAGTTGGTTCATTTTGTTTTCCGGCATCGCTGTAATCACTAAAAAAAAGTGAAGTTACCACCATGCTGTTGTTCATTTGGAAAGTTCTTCTATATGTTTTTTTTTTATTTGCCCACTGGCAGGGCTTTAGTAGCCCGAGCTCTATATCAAAGCTAAGATGAATCTAAGCGCCATGACATGAGCGCCTCAGAAAGCTACATCCTCACCAGTCTGATTGCACTTCTCGCCCTTCCATCAACCCAGACAAAGACTCACTCTACACACACTGCACACGCACACACCTGCCCAGAAGGGGGAAAGACACAGGCGCAGCACTTTCGACTGGCTTCCTTCGCCTCAGCATTCCAGCTCCTGAGTCGGCCCGGGGGTTCTGCCAGCGCAGTTGCTGGCTGTTAAACATGATTGATTGCAAGATTTGTGTCTGCTGCATTTGTCCTGTACACTGCCAGCCTCGCGCGTCCTGCCAAACTCTACGCCAGTCTGTCGCCCATCAAAGGGCCTCTCTCAGCAAGAATCCTCAACGCTCCGTTGAGTCGCTTTACAAACACTCACTGTCCCCCTCCGCCTCCACACTCGCTTTTCCATATCCCCCAGAGCCTCCCTTCCACCTGCTCCACCGCTGCCCCCTCCACCCTTTTGCCATCACATCGAGGTGTCTGCAAGGTCACACAAAAAAAGGGCCCATGATTGTAACTTTTATTGAATGAGGGAGAGTCAAGTAAATCTGTTGAACGCTGCAGGGGGAATAGGCATCACCGGCTGCTCTCCACAGACAAACAACTTGTAAAGGAGGGAATCAGGAATCAAATTGAGGGTGAAGCTCTGTTGGGCTGCTGGGGTAATTCAGGGGCGGATGGAGTGAATGAAAGGTTGGTGCAAACACGTGTGTGTGTATGCTGGAGATGAAGTGCTAGGACATTCATTTTCATCTGGAATAACAGCACTCAGAGGAGCAGAGAGAGAGAGAGGGAGGGAGAGAAAGATGACAACTGTACAAGTGGTGTGGAATTGACTTGTTGAATTGTAGAGCTCAAGGGCTTTTTTTTAACTTTAAGATTGGTTTTTGGTCTGAAGATCCTGCCTCTTGTCCGGCCTCCTGCAAGTTCTAAAGCGACTCAATCAGTGGACCGCTGCTTTCTCCAGTGTCAGAGAGGCTTTACAGAGTTCACCATCTACTGAGAACAAAGTGAGTCATATCCCCCCGCTGTGAGTGAGGTGTCAAAGATGAGTTCATAGCAGTCCTTCAGCGCGCCTGCTTTTGGCAAACACAAGTGACATCTTTGACATTAAGACTGACTGACTTAAATCTGGTTCCTAAAATGTTTTGCATGAGCCCGTACCTCCGTTAAATTTGAAGAAAAGAACTCCACGAGAAAATAAATTGAATTTAAGGTGAAAATCTACTGGGAAATTGTCACTTCACTGAACTAAACTGAGCCCTTGAAGGCTTATATTTGTGTGACAGGCTTTGTTGAAAGAGTGAACGTTTCATTTCAACTCATTTGACGTGTTTGTCCTGAGTTGATTTCGAACTGCCAGCTGGTTCAGTCAAACCCAGTAACAGACATAATGACACGGACATCTAAACTCTAACAAAGACATGCATTTGGCCGTGGTAACACTGACTCAAACACAGCTTCCCTGCTAAACCTGAATAAGAAACTGCGTGACAGTTAGCACCTTTTATTGTGCTGAGCAGCGTACCACAGGTAGCCACAAATGTGAAATTTGCAAGTGTGAAAACTGGCATCTTTGTGGAATTAATGAGGCAGGATTCTTTCCAAGTTTCCAGGCTTTTTCTGTCACAGAAGCATCTCACTATAATTTGCTACATCTGTACTTACACACGAACTAACAAACACAGGCAGTGGGGAGACAGAGGGGTTTGGCTGCATCGAGCAAACACTTGAGGCCTAATGATTCTTAGTATGGTTTTGAGATGAAGGTTTGAGGGAGTCCAGAACAGAATAGCAGAATAACACATGACTTCTGCAATTAAAACGTCACTTAAATATGCCAAATACACAGATTGAGATTTTAAAAAAAAAAGTTAAGGTCCAAAGTC
>OMNW01014941.1:33755-52535 GCA_900303245.1 Selene dorsalis
AGGTCCAAAGTCAGTGGATACCTACAATTTCCAGTGTGCAACTCAACAGCATTACCAAAGGGGGTCTAATTTGTCAAGCTTTCAAAAGCTTCTTTCAGAGTACACCTCAAAACAAGTAAATTGAACTTCATGTGTAGAATTGACAGAGTGCCTTTTAACCAATCTGTCCAATAAAACTCATACAAAAGTGTTTCACCAGCACACGCTCACACGTGTACAAGCATGGCCACGCACAGTCAGAGAGTTAGACTCTTTGTTATGTCCCTGCGTTTCATCAGTTAGCAGCGGGGGGCTAACAGCTCATCGCTCAGTGTGTCCTGGAACTGCCTAAAACACACACACATACACACCTTATTCCCCTCCATGTGGCTTTAATCACGTTCAGTATGAATATTATTGAGTGTCCCAGTATGGTTCCAGTTTAATACATCAGGGGGATATTAAATTCCAACAGCAAATTAATTATCAACGTGAATATTTAATTTGATTTAGTGTAAGACAAAGCAATTAGTTGAGTTGAAACAATACAAATGTGAAGATTAACATTTTCTACAACCTTCAAGTATTTATCAGTGTTGGCTATTTCCAATTATGTTTTTGAACTCTACTGCAAACATGATCCTGAGTATTAGTCAACATGTTGCCAACCTCTGCTGTTGTACGACTTCAGCTATTATTGGTTGTGTGGTGCAGCACAGAGTGGAGGAGGTGTGGTAAACTTCTGGTGAAGCTGACTCGTGTGTAAACCTGCTGCTCAGTTGACAATTACATCACAGCGAGATGCTGCTGGGTAACAGGGGGCCGTGTTCAGAAGTTCACAGGAGAGACCTCCTGAATGGTGTTTAAAGTTTTTAACCAAGAAAGCAACTTTCATCATGACTAATTTAATATATGAATGCACTAACTCCATTACTGGAGAGGAGAAGTGACTTGGTTGAGTCAGTGAAGGGAGAAAATTATTATACACAGTTGATGTGTGAGGCAGGCAACCTTTATCTAAAAAGAGTGCTAGGTGTGTAAAGAGTCACTTTATCTAGTGATAAAATGTTGTCCTGTGTCTTCAGACTGGAAGGTGCAACTTAAAAGCCACAGCTTCACGGCTCCTGCAGTTGTGATTGGCAACCAACAAACTCCAGATGACCTTATGAACCTATTTTGTGAAAAAAAAAAAAAAATCTGCAGGCAATCTCAAACACAGGCAACCTATTCACACAGAAACCTGAAAATAATCACAATAATGAATTGGTTTCTGAATCTGATGTCTCTCTCAGGCTTTTCATACCACCAGTTCCAAACCCCCTGAATAAAAGGTCTATTTTTCTTTCTATGAAAACGTACGAAATGTGACATATAAACAAACTGATGAATTTCTGATTCCTGAGCTGTAAAATTTAAACTCGGGAACCAGCAGAAGTCCAGTGAGAGACATAATGATGCAGGTCACTGTGCAGTAATCCCCCCTGAGGCTGCAGGGAATGTGTTCGGAGCCTCTCCTCAGCTTCATGTGGGATCTTTTTCCTGCCTAGCGTTCAGATGTGAAACTTTGTTAACCAGCAAGATGACCCAGATCTCACAGGACCAAGTTGGAAGACGACTAAGAGAAATAGATAGCTACAAATAGCAGGCTAAAATGTCACACAGAGGAGGAGAGAGTGGATGCAAGAAATTACAAAAGCTAACAGAGTTTAAGATTACAAAGCTTTTGATTTCAGAGATGGATTTAAACTGTTAGGAAAGGGAATCTCCAGCAGAAATCAACTTTTCCACAAGCATACATTAGTGAGGACCAGCGAATGTGTGAAAATAGGTCAGGAAGAACCCAATCAAAGTGATAATATATCTGTGGCCGCTGCTCCATTTCCAATGCAGAATTCTCAAGAGGTGTGTTAGATTTATATCCTTAGGAGAAAGACAGGAGGGGCGGAGCCAGGGCTAGCACACACTGTCATAACAGCAGACAGCCACCCTCAATAAACCTGTGGCTTGTAAAATACGGCAAAGAACTCCTGCTATATTGTAAAGGAATCCATCACTGTACGTCGCTGCTATGCTGAATGAAAGAGCATCTGTGGGTGTGTCACAGTCGACAATGAAATGCTGCTGCATCCATACAGACACATGGCTGCAGAGGCTGCTGGTGCCAGACGAGAGGCAGCCACACATTCAATTTCCCCAATTAGGCCACGGCTTAGTGGGTCAGGACAGACGAGGGGCCCGCGATGTGAGCAAAGAGTGAAAGTGTGGCTGCCATACACACACAGCAGCCACATACACACACAAAGAACACAAACACCAACAATAGGTAACTCTCAATTTTTCATCTACATTGAATTGAGTTGGCTGAATTAAATTGTGGGTGTTGTCCATGAATGTGCTGTGCATGCTGGTGTCAGCAGCATTTAGACTGAGCCTCAAAACAGCACAAAACAAACTCCCTTTTTAAAGAGTTTGTAAAAAGTAAGAAAGTTGTGAGCAGTGTGGATAACAAATACTCAGTTGCCAATAAAGTTGGAATAATTTAGTTTTCAGACACATTCCTCTTTTTATTTCTCATCATAAAAGTTAATTGTGGTTTAATTTTCACAGTTTGGTAGAGACTGATCAATAAAAGTTTTATCTAACAAGAATAAATCACACCATCACAATCATTTCATGAGAAGAAGTAAAAAACAAACAAACATTTTATTCCAAGTTTATGGGCAGCCATGTAGTTGTGCTAATACTCAGTGTAAAGTACTGATACAGAGTGACAGTAATGTGGTAGAGAGAGAGGAAGCCATAGAAGCACTGACTTATATGACAAATTCAGCTGAGGTCACACGAAAAGGAACAATGGGTTTGTCTATGCCGATTTTAGCTCATCTTGTGTGAACCCAGAGGCAGACGTCTTTGTTAGATCGACCGGCAGCTGGGATGAACACAGGACAGCACTAGGTGAAGAACAGTTGTTTTCTGCGTTGTCTCTGAGAGTCGATGTAAATTATACTGTGTGGCCAGTTTGCAGACACATCCAGTGACTCCTTAACCATAAACAATGTGCTGATACTTGTTTTGTTTTTTTTTGGTCTTTTGTAGAAACTAAAATTCTTCAGAGCTCTTTTTAGACCCGGCCAAATTTCACATTGATTTTGTGACAACCAGCTGTGTTGCACTGAAAAACAAAAGAACTGCAATTAGTCCTGTTTGATGCAACAGAGGAGTGACTCTCTTTTTCCTACTTTGTGGCGACTTTGACGCCTGCACTTTGTTTTTCCTCTTTTGGAAGCCAACATGAAAATGTGTGAGTGGAAAAACTGGGCTTGATATTTTCAGATCTGTCTGTCCCAGTTTGCTTTTGAGGCAAATTAAATGGGAATTACTGGAAGCACATTTACTCTATATGGTAATTTGATGATGGCCATCAAAACGTTGTCTCCAAGCAGAGTCTATGGTTCAAGTGTTAATAATTAATATGCTTTTAATGAATAATTTAATCATTTCGGCCCATGTGGTGGACATGGTCTGAGTTACTGGGTCAGTAATACTCACACAACACTAACTCTCCTTTTAGATTATATGGACATTAGGTATTTGTGAATGAGTAAAGTGACTTCATCTGTCAGAACTTAAACCATTTGAGCAGGTTACTGATTAAATTTACACTATATCACATTTGCTGTTAGTGTAGTAAATGTGTGAGTTGCATTTTGTCTATATAGTCTATGCAGGTTAAATTATACTATACTATACTATAATATGCAGCATTACCTGCATGACTGATGATTGGCCATACTGCAGGTTTTATGGAGGTTCAGTTAAAATTAATGAGCCTTATTCATATTGGAGTTCAGGAGGTTCATGACATACTGTCTCTACATTAAACCCACCAACCTCACACAACCTTCTGTCTGAAGGTCATAAAAATATCAGCTCAATCAAATACAACAGGATCAGCTTTTAATAACTGTAGTAAAATAAATGGTTTGAAGGCTGCTATCACAGTAACAGATTAAACTAATGATACATCCTCCTTCAGTTCGTAGAGTACATGCTTTAAAAAGCTTGCAGAGCATAAAACACCATGGAGCTACAGCCATAGCAGTTTTACAGCCATGAGACAGTGAATGTTGGCCAGTACAGGATATGGTCATTAAGTAGAAATATATCACATATTTTTATGTGGTTTATGAAAAGTTTCCTTTGTATAGAGGAGTTTTGAGTATAGGAGTTGGAGCTGTTTGGATGGGACCATGCCACTCATTCGTGGTTATAATACAAGACAAGCTTTGATATAAGAAAGAGATTATCCTTATTGACAGAAGCTGAAGCTCAAAGGAACAGGTCAACATTTGGGGAAATATGCTTACTCTCTTGCCAAGAGTCAGATGAGAAGATCAATAGCACTCTCATGCACATAAGCTGAATATGCGACTACATCTCTGCTTATAGCTTATCTTAGCACTGAGACTTTAAACAGGGGGAAGCAGCCAGTGAGCCTGTGTCCACAGGCAACACAATTTACCTTTGAAGCTCACTAATTAACATGTTATACATGTTTGTTTAATCTGCAGAGAAACTGAAGTGTGAAAGTGAAAATGACGGTTTCAACAGCTGCTGGTGACAACATCATATTTACTGTGCAGACATGACGGTGGTATATTCTCACCTGCTGTGACTCTCACCTGGAAAGCACAACTGTATTTTCTATTATATACAGACAGTAGAAGTAGACGGAGAAATTTAGAGGCGTGATCTCCTCAACTAAATATCTCCTCACCCTTTGGTGAAATTAAAAAGTCGGGTTGCAGGTTGTGCTACTATGTCACTATACATACATGAATATGTACACAAACCCCTAGACACTGAGCAATCACTTCCCATATAAAAAGTAAGGAGAGCTCAGGCTGCTACATGATGGAAATATAATGCTACAGTACTCATGTTGGTCTCCTTGTGAATATAATATTAGGAATGCCAGGAGAGGGAATTTCATTACATCTAGTACAGACATGATTTTGGTAATTATGACACAATTTAACACAAAAATCTAACAGCATTAAGTAATAAAATGATATCACATTTCCTGCAAACCAGCATCAGTCTTGCGGTTCTCTTAATGGATCTTAGACGTCCACTGACCATAATTTGGAGGTTATCAATTAAAGTCTCAGCAGGGTCTAGCTGATGGTGTCTCTCAGCTTGGTTTTAAGTGTGAGCTGCATGTTCTCTCCATATGTCCACAGATTGGTAATAAGGGGTTAGCAGATGTCAGGGAAGTAAGAGGTGAGAAGAGCTGTGTTGTGTCTCCAGTGCCTTGTTCCTGCATCGCAGCGGCAGACTGTACTGCTGCTGCTTGCACGTGTTTCACATTTTATGGTTTAGCGTCGAAAGTGTTTTGCATTTTATGGTTTAGTATTTATGCTCTGCTTTTTATTCAATCAATGCAATTTCTTACTTTTTCGATCATACACACAGTGATGATCAGACCAGTTTGAGCTTCAAAGAAAGTCACTGAAATATTGAATTAAAGACATATCTAACCGTTGGTTTACGCTGATCTGTAATTCACAAAACAAACATCAGACACGGTACTGATGAATAGCTGAAAACACTTTCAGTCACCTTAGATTGGTGGTGCTGGTGTCGACTGCAGTGAATTATCTGCATACGTTCATGCAGCTCTAAGCTCAAACCTGCAATAGCTCAAGTTATCCCTCGGCTTTTTAGTGCCATCATCAAGTCAAATAACCTAACTTAATTATACCTTCTGTCTGTGTTGATCTCCTTCGCTCTGTTTAATCACTACACAGCACCAACACACATCAGAGTGTGTTTGTGTGCACCTGTGTTAATCAGTCATTTGCTGTTAGCCATTAAACTATGGCAAGGCAATTGTTAATTTAATTTTGAACAAATACTAATAATAATTTAATAACTGAATTATTATGTATTATTATTATATCTGTACTATTATTATTATGTATTTGACAAGATTAGAAAAATAGTCGTTTGCTGTCGCCTTATTTTAATCCATCCATACTGTTTACAGCACCACTCGCTTCATGAGATGTTCAAGACTTCTTGATAGCAGGTTACAGAGCCACTGAGTGGAGAGGACAGTCTGACACCTGCAGGATAAATGACCTGTTTCACTCCAACATAAAGCATTGTCCATTTAACCACTCCAGATTTAACCACTTTTTTTAAGTGAGCTATAACAGGCTTTCTCTCAGAAGCTATTTCATTGTTTTTATCAGGTGTGAACACATGAGCAAGGAGAGCGTTTGAGCAGATGCACATTATTCGAAACAAAGGCCTCCCACCTCACTTTGTTTTGGGTGTTTTGTATGCACAGCTAACTACTGGTTATCATATGTCAACATCCGTCTCATTGTTCGACGAAAACAGCGCACATCGGTTTGCTTTCTGGAAAGGTGATGAGGGGTGGAGATGGGATGGAGGTGATAATGGCAACTGAGACAACCAAGGAGAAGAAGACAGATGATAATGGCACAGTGAAAGGGAAGGAATATTCACACAGGGCACAAGGAGAGCTGGAAGATGAGGAGAGAGAGCTTTGGAAAGAGTAAAAGAGCACGTGAGGAAGCAGGGATTGAAGCAGTCACAGCAGAGAATGAAATGAGCCGTTGTACTAGGAGTGTGTGTGTGTGTGTGTGTGTGCGCGTGCGTGCACAGGTAAATCACTGACAGGTCCAATCAGTGTGTGAATGTGAGGAGAAACAGTTGGATATGGATGCACAGAGGGGAATAGAGGAATATGTATATGTATATGAGAAAAGCAGAAGAAAAATAAAGAGAATCAATACAGAGCAAGACAATGAGCAAGGACGCTTGGAGGCCACATGCACAGAGAACAAGAACTTCATGACATGAGCTGGTCTGATTGAGAACTAATTTGAGTGTGCAGTCTGCTCTGCAGCACAGCCCTGCTCGCCAGTATCTCGCCACTCCCCTGCCGCTTCCATCCAGCACGAGTGCCGGCAATTTTCCCTCTGAGGGTTGCCATTATGTATTTTCACAGCTGTGTCTCCTTGTTGCTGCATCTCTGATTCTTTCGTGTGTATCAGTATGTATGTGTGTGGACTTTTAGTTAGGCTACTCCTCTTGTGTGCAACATTAAGATCTATACTGTGATATAAGCACAACCAGTTTTTGGCAGCAGCACTCTTTGACAACTGACTTTCAAGTTTTTTGGTTGTCTGTTTTTTTTTTTTTTGTAATGCACACAGCCAGCCAGTATCATACTGTACATGTTTTAACATTTGACAGTGACACCTATGTTGGTGTCAATCACACATTCCAGTTAAAACTAAACTAAATGTATATTAGCTTTTACTGTAACTGTTTTGTTCCAGTATAAGTTGTGTTTGCTGGAGTCTGTTCTCAGAACTGAAACCTGTGCATCTGCAAAATGAAAATAATTTACTGTCAAAATGTTTTTTTAAATTTGCATGACGCAGCTGTTGTTCATTTCACGCTGCTAGTCCATCATACTCACTCCTGCCAATCTCCAGAAATCCTGGAGGCTGCAGCTGAGTTTTGGTGTACAGAAGGTGCTTTTTATTTATTTATCTTTTATTCATTTTACTGAAGACATGTAAAACAACAAAAGCACCGAGAGCTGAGTCAGCCTATGCTGCCATGGCAACCCAACATAACAAATTTTCTATATTTTTCATACATTTCTACACTTCATGGTTGTCATGGGTTTTTTTTTTGCTGTTATTAGCCAGCCTTTGTGACTGCACTACATTTATCTCCATTATGTGCCTTTAATCTGCTGATCTTTTTTCTTTTTCTCTGGTTTATAGTTTAACTCTGAAAGGTATATATATAAAAAAAAGGGTAGAGATTTCATTTTCACATAAGATTTTAAGTGTATAATTGCAAACACTGGGGGCGCTGTAGAGCTCAGTGGGTTGAGCAGGCTCCCCATATGCAGAGGCTACAGTCCTCGGTGCAGCCAACCCCGGTTTGAATCCCGAATCTGGTGGCTCTTTGCATTGCCCCTCTCTCTGTCTCCCCATTTCCTGTCTCTCTCAACTAAAGGCATAAAGCCCCCCCCCCCTCCAAACAAAAAACTGGCAATACATTGTCCTCATAGTTCTCAGCCCAGCTCTGTACTGCTTAACTGCCTGGATAATTCTTCCTGACGAAGGCGCACATCTGTGTAATTTAAAGATAATTTATGGAGATGCACACGGACAAATAAATTGTGGTGTTTATAGAAAAAAAATGGAAAATAGCCAGTTGTCCACAAAATACATGGCTACAAGCAAATACAGAGGCATGTGAAGATTCAATAGTGGAGCATTATAGACATGATGCCTCACTTTGTCCACTGGACTGCAATAGTGCCACTCATTCTCTCTCATGAAGTATAAATAGGGGACTTTTACAATACCTCTGGATGCATGCAAAGTAGGTGGAGGTGTAATTTCTAAACTTCAGCACTTAATTTGCATTGAGATTCCCCTCCGGTGCTCTTGTGAAATATGATAGCAGGTCACAGAGTTACCAAATGGGCAAAGGTGGAAAAAACATCAGCTTGTGACCAATGCAAGGTTACTACATCTGATGTGGGCCAGAACAAAATCAGGACCCCAACCGTCACCCTCCTCCTTCCCATCAGCCTCCTTTTCTTCCTTTCATCTCTCCACCTCTTCCACTTCCTCTTGCTATCTCCATCTCCCTCCTCCTCTCTATCTCTACCTCTGTGCCACATAGCTCCCAGGATACTGGAGAAATATTGTAGCACTTGAGAGTATTGCTAGATATCCACAGGGACATATGAGTCATATAATGAATTCAGACCAAGGGTAAAGATGTTGAGACAAGCGAGGGAACTGCTGGTTATCTAAGCCAACTCTCCTTCATCTGTATGTTTGTGTGCATGTGCATATTTTATCCTCTGTTGGTTTTTTTTCTGTCGTTTTGTGTCGTCCAGACTGTTTGGATCCACGTCACCCTGTTGAAGCGTTCATCCACAAATGCTGCTGCTTATTTCAGTGACATCTTTGTTGCTAATAGAAACTGAAAGAAAGATCTACTGGGCAATGGTTGTTTAGATTAGGAAATCTAATAGCTTTGATGAACCACATTGAATTGAATCATGAATCATCAGAGCCAAGGCTCATCACTTCATCTGTGTGCCCACGGTCCTGCAGCAACAAAGCAGCAAATTACTGTAGCAGTTACCCAAATTCCAAAAATATCTGTCCGGTTTGATGACTGTTATCTTGGTTCCTTGTGAGACATTAAGGCAGACACCAAATTATGTTAAACTCTGTGAGTCAAGAGCAATCACTTCGCAAAGCCACATATTATATCTTTTGTTTTGTCAAGCTTTACATAAAGTGCCCTGTTCTCAGGCCAGTGCATGGCTCACAATATGACATTGCTGTATTCCCCAGCTCTTTCGGTGCTCCATGATGTTTCCACCTCATCCTTGACTTATAGGTTATTATAGTGATTTATAATGTGTCATGGCGAGAGGAGAGACACATTAGGTAGTATACAGTTTTTTTGGTGACAGTGATTTCTATCAACTGCCACCTTCCTGCTCAAACTAGTTGAACAGCCGCATAGTGCAAGGTATAGTAAATACAGCACATGCACCTGCAACTGAACAGGCCTTTGTATTATCACCTCAGTGATGATCAGTCAAGATGAGGTGATGTACTCAGACAGCCTTTGTGGAGATGTGGTGATTTTACACTGTGCAGCAGCACAGCAGCTTCAGTGAAAATGTTTAACCGCTGTTTGAACATGTGCATTTTCAAATGTATATCTCTGTATTATGTGCCCTGGTCCTGTTGCAGAAAGCTCCCATTTTAAGGGGGAAAAGACATGTAATTTCTTCCTCCCAACCTCCACCCAGGCCATTACCAATTTACCCACAAACTGCTGTTCCTTAAAGGATACATATCATGGAAATAGCACTTTTTGAAGGCTCTTTAACATATATTTGGTGTCTGTCTTGCCCTCTGGGCCCCTAAAATGTGAGAACTGACAAAAAAATCTGTAATGTTCAGGCTCCTTACATTGAAATCCATGTGGTTTTTCAAGATGTTCCCTCGGTTGTCAGATAATGATGTCATTAGTTTTTGAATTTGCATAATACCACCCCTACCTGTGAGTACAGGTACCAGTAGAAGGGGTGGGGCGGGACTAGCAGTGGTTCATTTGCATTTAAAGGGACAGGGCACTGAAACCAGCCGTTCTGAACAGGGCTGTGTTGAGCAGATGAAAAGAGCTGTGATATTTGATCCTTGGGGTATTTTGACAGAAGCATGTCACAGACATGTTTTTAAGACACTTGGGAACTATTTTAATTTGTGGAAAAGGGGCATAATGTGTCTCCTTTAAACTGTCCCAGAATACAAAATCAATCAGCTCACAATCTGTCCTAACTTGCAGAACACAGAAGACATACAGCAATTCAGATTTTGGCCAGAGTTACATCTGAATTAGTGGCAGGAGACCTTGTGACTGTTGTTTAATTAATTGTTAATTAACCAGATAATGTGTAGAACTTGCAACCTCCACCATCTGTTGTGTTTGTGACTGCAGTTGGTCGTTATAATTGCGTGTTGCAGTTTAAGTGCCAAGAAAATGTCTCATCACTCAGTGTCCACGCCTGACTCCAGCAATATATTTAGAAAAATTGAGATGTTATTTTACACCCTTAAAATCACCCTACGCAGTTTTAATGTTGACAAAGGCCAAAATAATAATACTATTAACACTTCTCATATCCATATTCCTCATGTTTGACACCACACCTTCAATATCAGCACAGCAACATGAGCCTTTACTTGTGGATGTGAACTTGCACAGTTTCTGGTACAATCATGAGGTGTTGGAGGAACACATGATATTTTAGGGTTAGAGTTATTTTAAGGGTCTTTAGTTTTTGCAGACTGGAGAAATGTTCTGTTCAAGGTCTGGGGTGTATGCAGGCTTATAATGTTTAAGTGATTATGTTGGTGTGCTGCAGTGGGGCTCAGAGTGATTTTGAGTATTGGATGCAGTTTATCTGTATGTAAATCACACATCTACTTCATGCATTGACCACACACTCATGCATACTGATGATAGAACATGTACTGATCCTAGATAATGATCATTATCAATATCTGGATCTTGATTGCTGAGTCAAAACGTCTAATCATTCTGTATCAACTGGTTCAGACTGAGATCAGTCCAAAGTCCCTTTGCTTCTGAAGAGACATAAGCCAATTGCAATAACCAAACGCAGGCCTTTGAAACATGCACCTGTTTCACAGTGTTGTCTGACTGAAGAGTCTGTGAAGGAACAAACTCAAGTCTCTCACAGCGTCTGTCCTCCGCATCAATAGAGACCTCAATTTGCCATCACAGAGAGGGAGCAATAAAAAGAGATGACAACAGTGACAGACAGTACAAGGAGGCAGAGGCATCTCTGGCTGACTGTCTGTCTTCTCTTTTACTCTTTATCTGTCTGTCTCTTTTCTTCTCCCAAGCATGTGGTGGATGAAAGATTTTCAAATCCTGGAAACATTTTTTTCTAATTTAATAATGAGATGGCAGTGAGTTCAGTGCACACTACCTTAGACCAAACCCAAACTAGATCCATTCTCTCCCAGTTGGATCATCGCATTATTAGATCAGGGAGTTCCTCTTTTTTAACTTTTCATGCACAAGCTCCTGACCTACTTTTATCTGCCCAGCCGGCGGTATCCATTATGGCCTAACTTTACTTCCGAACAATAACCTTTACTCTACTGTCAGTGGGAGAACAGCCCTGTGCAGCACAGTGAGCCATTAAAACAAACAGAAAGAAGATAAATAGTGTACATAATCTAGCAAAAGGGATGAGAAAAGGGACCAGGAAGCTGAGGTTGACATTTAATAGACACATAATAGAAAAGAAAGTCGAAAAAAGCTGACCAACAAACCATCATGAAAGAGAAGACCACATTGTTGTTATTAGATTAATTGTTACTTGTCTCGTCTCACAGTCCTGTCAGTGTCACACAGCAGGTGCTGAGCAGTGCAGTTCATCAGGGAAGACAGGGCCGAGGCATGTTCAAATCCACACACAAACAAACACAACTCATTGTTTGTCTGAGAGGACATGATGCTCGCAGAGTTTGTCTGAGAGGACATGATGCTCAGAGTTTGTCTGAGAGGACATGATGCTCACAGAGTCTGAGTGAGTTGTAATCCTGGAAAAATTGCTCTGGGACCTGTTTGTGAAAACTGCACGGCATGTGTGAGTGTGTGTAGCTTCCCTGGAGAAGGTGAACACTGCCTTCCTCGCTGTCTGCCCTCATATTCTTTCAGTCAGTCAGTCAGTCAGTCAGGTTTGAGCAGTATGTATGTACCGCTGCACATGCAGCCACAATATCTTCCACTTTCTTCCAACTCACCTTTCTCCTTCACCTTCAGTTAACTCATGTATCCTCATGGTTGGAGGGAAGTATTCAGTTCACTAATGCAAGAACCTGACTTTCTGGGCATGTGAAGTTAAGAACTCTGATGAATGGCTTCTACTTCTAGACTCCTATTTCTGTCCAGTTAAAACCTGCTTTCTACTCACTTGATAAACACAGGCTCTCCCTCAGCTCATTCTGAATTTAACACATCAGTCCACTCTAATAATAAACGTATAAACTAAATGATGTGTGTGGTGTGGTCCATCTAAATTCAGCTCCACTGCCCACAACCCCAGGACCTGACTTTATGGGCCTGCACCGACAGCAGTGGTGGTAATTTTGGTGGGATACAGCCACAGTTTATGGTTCGTAACCCTCATTAGCTCCACTAACAGCAGTTTGAATGGAAGATTGTAACAACAAACAAACAAATTAACACATAATTAGGTCCAAATTCAGTTGCATAAGTGTTCATAAAGCAGCTGTGGGTTTCGGTTCACTGCTTTGAAGTGAATGAAGTATGCTTTCATTGCCAGACAGCAGCAGAATAAGTGGATAAGTGGAATGGACCGAACAGTGTATGGTTTAGAGGATACATTTACTTAACAACAAAATAGAGATTTCATTGTACATTCAGCTCTTGACATTATATTAAATGCGAGAGCCCTATATGACACATTCACACAGAGGAATTCATCAGTAGTGTGTTATTCCATGATACATACATGTATACCACTAAGTTATCTGCACAGTATCCAAGTCTTCCATTTTATTACATTTTTAATTTACTGGGTTTTTCACTTACTTTGCAATACCTGCTTAAATCAGAAAGAGATGTTTCATAATCCAGGACACAACTGCTGCACTGTAAGCAGAGGCAGTCTGATGCACGTTTCAATACAGCTGACAAAACCATGTCTGTTTAAATTGCAGGACTCAATATGGTATTGGAGTATTAACTTGTTTTTATTATTTTGGCTATTTAATTTGAAGCCATATCCTGTAGCTTTGATGTGTTTTTCTCTCAGTTGATATGTGATGGACTGTTGTTCATAGGTGCGATTCCAAACATCTGCTGAATCAGCTGGCACTGATGTACTGACACCGTCCTATGAGCCTGATAAATTAGCATAAGCTTTAATAAACATACATTAACTCTTTCTGGTCACTTGGGACAGTGATACTATGCTCTGAAATATAAAGTTTGATCTATAATGCCTGCGTCATGTGTGCGTTAAGAGGTTAGTGAGGTCACACAACTACCTATTTCTCAGACATGAGGTGCACTATTCCTCACAAAAACAAACAGGGAAAATATAAAATATGTGACTAGTGATACTGACATCATATCAGCAATATTAGCTAAATACCCCCACCTTTCACTATAGTTTCAATATCTAGGCGTCAGGGGTCTTCAACCTTTTACCCCCTCAGAGAGCAGTAACAAAATAAAAGAGGGCTGAGCACTCCTCATGTTTTATATTCTTGGTAATGTTAATTCACACATCGTATCAAGTCCCCAAACCAAATCAGATGAATGAGAACTTGTTATTCATTATTAATCATTTTATCATTTAACAAGACATCAAATATCAGAACTCAAATCTCTCTCTCAAATTTCTTTTTGCTTTTACAAAAAGCATCTGAAACTCACATCAGTGTCAATTTGTGAGCCCCAAAATCATAGTCATGATTCAGTCAAACTTGAGCCGAGATAATGCCACTGCAGATAAAATGTCCATAAATCTGCTTAGAAGCCAAAGAAAAAAGAAGCTTTTAAGGAAGTAATCCTGTGATGTTAGTACATCCAGAGGAACATAACAAACAGGAATGTACAAATCACGAATTCAGCACAATACATTTTCCAAAATGTAAGCAAAGACAGGCTTTAGTGCCTATCTGTTATGTTTCTATCACTATTGATCTGATGTCAACAAACTTGACAGCGCACCTCATTTGACTGACAACTTAAGCTGGTAACACACTAAACGATTGTTTTGCCCGATTTTAACCACGATTCACAGTCGGGCCGAGTCTGCACCACTAGTTGGCACTAGTTGGCGCAAAAATCTGTTAGTGTGTGATGGGGCACAGATTCAAATCAGCAAGTGTGTGAGGCGAACAGACACCGCCCGACTTCACTCGCAGCCATTTAAACATGTTTGAATCTTTTGAGCCAGGTCTGGATGCAGTCGGGTAGCGTGTACTAACCGCAAACACGTCGCCCACAGCCAATGAAAAAGAGGAGGTGGGACAAATGAAAGAACGTCAGAACTCAACGTCGACTCCTTCGCAACTTGATCCATACTGTTTTTTTCTTTTTAATGGATTCACAGCAGATAGCTGCGCAAACAACAGCAGTAGAGAGCCGTATGTCATCCACGTCTCTTTACACTTTCACGCGTGGAATCACTAACAGGCAGTTAGCAGGTGGTTAGCCGCTGTATGTTGTTGGCATGAGGATGATAAAGCGAGTCGCAAATTAACTCAACTAACCGCATCTGAAATCACTACACTCCTCACTGTCACTCCCGCGAGAGTTTGGTGTGTTGGTGTGTTCAGTTGGCTTGAGTTGGTTTGACAAATCGTGTAGTCTGTGATCCCTGGCGCACTTGTTAAGTGTGTGTGATCCCCAGCTGTCATAAAAATCTGCTGAAGCCAGTCGGTTAGTGGTAGTCTCTTTTAAATCAAATAGTCATTTGGAGTTGAAGAAGGGTGTGTGTGTGTGTGTTTGACTCAGTTGCAGCAGATTTACTGAGGGAAGCTGTGTTGCATTGCATCCATATCTTGTAGGAGATGAGATTCTCTGAACATGAACATTGAATCAGCTAGTAGTAGGGAGCCACGTCTTGTAGACCCCTGATGAAGTGATATCTGAATGTGTGTGTGTCTCTGTCTTCGCCCTGCTCTACCTTCCTGAGCTGAGGTGCTGGCAATCACCTGAGGACAGAAGGAGGCAGTGGCAGGCAGGTTCTCTCTTGTTACAGGTGGGGTGCCGGTGAAAGGAGGCAGCACTGTCCACACAGACTTAGGATATG
Source organism: Selene dorsalis (assembly GCA_900303245.1). Lineage (NCBI taxonomy): Eukaryota > Metazoa > Chordata > Actinopteri > Carangiformes > Carangidae > Selene > Selene dorsalis. The sequence continues at coordinate 49,213 of OMNW01014941.1, forward strand.
ACGGTCGTTGTGGCTGCTCTGGGGTTTCTTTCCTCTTTTGTTTAGTTTGGACAGGAGCTCCAGCCTCTTCTTTTGTTTGGTTATTTGTTTCCACCTAGGGTCTGGTGTGTTTCGTTACAGCCGTTTGCTTTGAGTTTGAATCAATAAACAAGAAATATAACTGTCAGCTTCCTATATGTTGCGTCCCTCTTCTGAGCCAGACTTTTCTGAGCCCGTAACAGTGATAAATAATGAAATATAGACATTTTGTAAGCATTTTAGCAATTGAATGTGGACACAATGGAGGTCAGATGTGTGCTATCTAGTTATAGCAGAAAGCCAATGTAGACTATAATTATATTATGTCAATAATTCATCAGGTGAAGAGCAGCATTCATCAGCACTCTCTCTCCCTCTCTCTCACTTTGTTTGCTCTCAAATAAGGTGATTGAGGTTAATAAGGGTCATAATGAAAGTAAATCAAACATATGATTACCGATGACTATTACCAATACAAACTCAGTGTAGAAAGATAGAGCTGGCAGTTCAGCAAACTATCACAAACTTAGCCACTGTGCCCTGCTGCTGGATACAAAGTTCATGAGATCTGTGAGTGTGAACCGAAACAGTGAATCTGTGGCTTGGAAAACCGAAACACTCACCTGTCTGATGGCGCACAGCAGCTTCCCGTAACAGAACACGATCACCAGGAACGGCACGATGAGGCAGAACACAAACAGGCAGATGATGTAAGACATGTTATTCGCTGTCTTGGCCTTCCAGTCAACAGAGCAGGTTGTACCGGGACCTTCGGGGCCGTAGTGGCTCCAACCTAAAAGCGGAGGCAGGGTCCAGACAAGGGAGTATCCCCAGGACAGGGCGATGCCCAGGGAGATCTTATGGTAGTTGGAGGGGTCTGCCTCAGTGGGGGCCATCATGGTGCTGTAGCGCTCGTAGGAGAGGACGGCCAGGGAGATGAGGGACACAATGCCTACGGCAGGAAAGACGGAACATCACCAGCTTGTAGTTTACAGCAGGGGTTAAATACATATCCAATACATGAGCAAGATGTAACAACAGGAGACATCAGGTGTAGGTTTGTCCTCCCTTTTTACACCCTGACTACTGTACATCACATTTAATGAGACTGTCAAGTGCAGACAAAATGTGCTGTCTGTCCCCATGTTTATCTTCTCTGTGAGGAAAACATGAAGTCAGTGTGATATAAAGCCTCACAGCTCTCTGAAATCACGAGTACAGCTAAAATGAGCTTTATGGTTTATAGCTTCAAAAAGAGGCCGGGATATGATTTTAAAAAAATAATTGCCTGGGTGAAATGTGCAGTGTAATAAAACTATAGCAAACACAGTGGTGTAATCGTCTAATATTTCAGTTCACATGCCGGGCCCTGCCGCAGATACATGCAGCTGTAAATCATAAACAGTGGCACTACCTGTAGTGTCTCTGCTTGAAGCAGTGCCGTGGAAGACAACACAAAAGACTTCATGAAGCTCCTTTTCTCTCCGTATATCAGTGTATTTCTTTCTCAGTATTTCAAAAGGCAGAACAGCATGAACCTGGAGATCAGTCAGTGCTCATGCTGACCCCTCAGCTTTTTTTTATCCTGTTATAGCTATTTGTTTTGAAGCCATTATGATCTACAAGGCCGTCCTTCATGCCCATTGATTTTCAGTTGGCAATGAAGTGGACCTAAACTTGATGCTCCTTTAGGAAAATGGTCCAGACCTTTCTTTGAGGTGCCAAAGCCATGACTACTCAGCACAACGAATGAATAAAAGGAAGGTGGTGGTGGTGGGGGGGTTAGAAAAATGAGGTAGGAGACTGAAACTGATTCCAGCTCTCTGAAGCTTTCTGTGTCTGTCTGTGTGCACCTGCATTACTGCTGCCTGCAGTCTCTTTGGCACAGTGCATTATGCTTGTCTGTTGCCCCCTGGTATTGCGGTCATGTTGTTTTTCCTGCACAGACTGCTTAGCTCCGGTCTTTTATTAGCTCTGTTACTGCAATATTGCAAAGTCAACACAGTTTTACAACAACCCACTTGTGCTTCTGTTTGATGTCGGCCTACTGACTCATAGCAACCAACCCCAAACATATATTCCATCTATTTTGACAAAAGATGTTTTCATCTCAGATCATCACCACTCCATCTCATCCAGCCTGCCTCTCTTCCTCTTCTCTGTCTAAACTCTGAAGTTTCAACCTAGCAGCAGGAGGACTGTCTACTGTCAGCTGAAACAATGGTGTGGTGGCATAGACCTTAAAAAAACTACAACTGCTAGAACCTTTGCTCCAGTGTGTTTTAGAACAGAGGCTGAAAGTGACTGCAGCTTTTTTAAAGCCCCTACAAAGAACTTTCATTTTGTGTTGATTTTGGCGACCCATGTGGACAAAAGCAGTTGTGTTTTGTCAGAATGAAGACTGCATTTCCCATGAGTTCTAGCACGTATGGTTGTAAAGACGCTTATCTGGTTCGTGCGTGCCGTCTTCGGTCTGAGTGCCGTAAATCGTTTCGTCCGGTGGACCGACCCGACCGCTGCCTCCCGAAGGCAAAGAGTTACACCATATAGAAACAGCTTATCTTCCCACCCATGGCCTCATTTACTGTTGTAGGTCATACAGAGACATACAGTTCTTTGTAGGGGCTTTAAAAGAGTATTGGTGAGTATTTTTGTTAAGTTGATGAATAAAAATGACTTAAAATGCTCTGCAGCTCTCCTAGTTCCACTCATTGGTTCAAAACAGTGCCTCTATATTACACTACAGGAATCCATTAGCAGCAATCAAGCTGTCAGTGTGTCCGTAAATGTGTCAAGAAAGTACTTGACTTCAAAGGCTCCATAATTCACATGTTTCTGTGTTTTATTTGTTGAATCAAGATATATTTAGAGTTTTAAAGAAAACGTCTCATCTGTAGTTTTATATTTCCTCTCTGTTTTTTCTGGAGCTCTAGTAGCAACAGGTTGGTGAGCCAGTCAGAAGAGAGGAGGTTCTGAACCCCTCCTCCGTTTGGCTCCTTAGTGATAGGATGAATATAAAGCAGATGGATTTTCAGGTACATGATTGGATGGTGGGCTTGGATGGGTGGGGCTTGAAACATTGCTGTGGTCAGTGACTGCTTTGTTGTCACAAGTCCTGACAACTTGTTTTAAGGCTCGGGACTGAGCACCTTGTGATGTTAATATAGAACCCAAATCTGATCTGTAATTTTAAAAACATGGACATCTATCTGTATACTATTGGGCCGTTAGATGTTTTCTGTTTAGGATTTTCTTATGGGAGCTACAGTAACACTATTTTTTTTAGAAGAATGATCATTAGTATA
>OMNW01014943.1:25357-48479 GCA_900303245.1 Selene dorsalis
AATGTGACTAGTAATGTAACTAATTACTTTTGAAATAAAATTATCAGAACAGTATACTTGATTGCTTTTAAAAGGAGTAAGCAGTAATTTAATTACTTCACCAGTGTAACCCCTGGCAACGCTGGCCAAAGTGCAGGCTCACACTACCATGGCTGTAGACCTTTGAACTGGGTTTATACCCTGAACAGTATCAGAACATTACATTACCATTGTGGTATTTATTCAGGGAGCTTCGTAAAAACTTTTACCATAATCCCTATAGTCATAGAAGATAGATCCGCAGGGCAGAGACGCGAGCTGCGGTACAGGTCCCCTGTCCCTCATCAAACTCATCAAATACACACAAATCCAACAACTCCAAATCGCTCTCGTGGACAAGTTGAGACCTGCACATTTGCCACACTATGAAATAATCATGTATAATGATGTAACATTTTGACACAACTTGTCCACTAGAGTGTTTCGGAGCTGTTGGATTGTGTATTTGATGAGTTTTGAGGGACAGGGGACCTTGTACCGTTCACCTCCATTGTGTTCGCTGAGCAGCTCACGTCTCTGCCCCGTGGATCTCAAAACAACATGCACTGATCATTAAAGGTAATGAACCTACTTCTATGACTGTAGGGATTATGGCAATAGGCGAATTTGCCAAGTGTTGAACTATCCCTTTAAATATATTTTTTGGACTTTTTGCCTTTAATTGATAGATAGAGAGACAGGAAATGGGGAGGCACAGAGAGGGGGAATGACATGCAGCAAAGGGCCGCCAGATTTGGCATTCGATTTGGGGTCAGCTGCAGTGAGGACTGTAGCCTCTGCATATGGGGCGCCTGCTCTACCCACTGAGCTATACAGCGCCTCTTCGTAAAAACAATTTGTTGCTCCATAAGAAATTATTAATTGAGATATACAGCATCCAGTCACATAGTGATTGAGTGGGCCTCAACGTGACACTACACAGCAATAATGAAAGACTTTGTTCAGAAAGGGAAGAGGTAGTACCTCAGATCAAACAAAGCCAAGGCCATTAATTTTTAAAGACTTTAGTTAGCAGAAATGTAGAGAATAGAAATAATTCTGAAATCATAATATATTTTTTTTTCTATCCTGAAAAGCTGAAAAGCATGGAGAATTTGAGCAGACAAACAAAAACTGGAGATGAGATTTTGCAAGGTTGGAAAAGCCAAATTGGATTTGTTGGAAGTGGAGAAAAATGTCCAGGTCAGGAGCTCAGTTTGTGCCTCAGCCCTCCACATGACTACAGTAAGCTTTCACTCAACAGAGGAGTAGACTGTGAGGCAGAGACCATTTTCATCACTCCAAATGATAATTTAAAGTGAAATATTACTGTGAACTATATTGTAAGATTGTCATTACCGCCACTGTTGAATTTGGCAGTACGCTGTTTGTGTCTGGCTCAGAATGCCTCTCTCTCTGCTCGCAGGCCCATAAAAGAGTTCATGTCATCAAACCTTTAGATCTATCTTTCCTCTAGGAGAGCAGCTGGGTCAACAAGTCATAGAGCTGCAAATCACCATGAGAGATACGAGGAGCCAGACCTGCAGGTGTGTTGGATTTGACTCGGGCAGACACAACAAAAGCCTTTTGCAACAAAGATTTGCAGCTCAATGTTGCCATTAAACAGATTTTTGTGGCAATGGCAGACCAAGTTGTATTTCAACTCATCATCTTGGATGGTTTCCTCAGCGCTTCACTCTCTGGTTTTCATTTGTGGCACCACATTGCTGAAGCTATCACCCTAAAACGATAAGCTATCAGGTCAGAATAATGCAGAAGCCTGAGCAATAAAAGACTTATTAGAGGTGAAGTGGAAAGTTTTTGATGTACTGCTCTGTGTAAAACCACAGCACCTGAATGAATTTATGTCCTGTATTTCCTTTCTTCGACTATTATGGGTCTTTACAAAATCTTAAAAAATAAATAACTAACTAACACAGGATTAAATACATCAAATCCCAGTGCTTTGAAGGCAGCACAGGGTTGCTGTCATGAGTGAGTTTTCATGCTCATTCTGAAAGATTTCTTTTCTTTCTCTAACTCTCCTGGTGGCTGAAAGTTGAGGTGAGGTCAGCAGTGATACCATCAGCTAATAATACCTTAATACTTTCCATTTATCTCTCTTAGTCAGATTTCTGACTCTTGCAAGAGTTTGTCATTCATCAAGTTATAATCCTTGAAAGCTCCTGATTTACATCCTGGCTGCTCCTGAGTCATTCTAGAGTCACTGGCATCTTCTGAAGTGCTAGTATTGTAATCAATGCTGAAAAGAAAGAAGACCAAGAAAAACATCTTTTTGCAGCCCGTGGGTCTGGCAGAGAGTGCAATTGATCCAAGTGCTGAGAATCTCTGCATTGTTTTCTCACCAATTATCCTGGAGCAAATCAACAGTGAAAGCATCAATCACTGCGAAAGACGCGGCTGCTCTTGAGGTGAAAAGCTATTAAACTTTGCACAAAAAAAACAACTTCATCTCCAAGATGGATTATTGTAATAATGCATCATCTTTATTCACAAACACAAAAGTAATTCCAACGCTTTATGACAGCGATGACAATATCTCAGGCCGTGACGGTGACCGTGCTCATGGCCATGATGAGAGAAGCTGTTATTTTTGTTTGAGCCTACAGTTGGGTTTTGGGTGAGTATTCCAGATACTCACATAAATTCATTTTGAAAGCTTTTCCCCAAAATCACATAGAGAATTTACATAGACCTCCACTTTCATCAGTCTCTATCATTTTGACTGACGGTCTCTGTCCCCACTGAGGCTTCAGAGTGAACTATCAGGATAAGTGACAGCGCTCTGAGCCTTTGTTGTTTACAGAGAGGCAGGGATGAAAAGAGCAGATATACTATTGACAGCTGGTAAATATTTTATGGAGCCATCCTGGGTCTTCTGACATTTCTCTTAGCCTCCTTATCTTTTGAATATGTTCTGTAAAACTTATTTAAAGAGCAGATGATCCATCTACTGTTAATCGTCTGTTGGCAACAAGACAGGAGCAGAAGGAAAACTTGGGAGTCTCTGTCTGTAAACATGGTCTCTGTTTAGATTGATTTGGTCTGCCTGATGAGTTTTGGGTTGGATTTTTTTTTTCATGTGTGGAAATGTGGAAGTGTGGAAGTAATATACCTCTTTAGATTAAACCCCCTCATTTAATTTTTAGCCAGTAGGGCTGAAACAATCAATTAACTGCTGATTGCTTTGCTGATTAAATGTTTAAACTCTCAAAAAACCTCTACATATTCTGATTAATGTCTAATTTTTCAGTTATAATAATAATGCAACTAATTAAAGCAGGTACAACCAAGGACTACACAGAATACTGTATCACCTCTATAACCGTATTTATTCCACGAAGTAAATACTAGATCTTTGATAGATTAGTCAATACACCACGTGAGGATCTCCTGCGTTCTTTGTCAAATCAAAGTCTTTGGCTTTTGGACTGTTGACATTTCTGTAGCCTCTGAGAAGCTGTGACAGCCATTTTTCCACGAGTTCTCAACACTGGTAAATTGATTGATATGTAATATAATTGGTGGTCAATGATGAAAATAATAATTACGTGAGGCTCTATTGGACATCTATAAAGAGAAGATAATCTGTACTTGCTCTGTATCTCCTATAGTATCCATTGATATACCTGTCCTAAAAAGTATCCCCTCTTCTCTGAAATGACTCTCTTGCTGGAGCTCAGAGGGAAAAGGATCCACAGTATGTTGTGTTGTTATGTGTTTTGACAGCACAAATGTTAGTAATTTTAGAGTAGAAGAAGTACCACCATTGCTGACCTGGCAACATGATGACAGCTGCAAAGGTTCAACATTTGGACAGAGTGACTCCGAGAGGGCAAAGCTATTTCAGTGTGATGCCAAGACTGATTTGTCACTTCTCATGTGGCAGGAGATGACATTGATTAGACATACAACTGCTTCACGGGAAAAAAAAAAAAAAACTACAGTAGAGGTATGACTTCTCCATCTACTTCTACAGCGTCAAGTAAAAAAACTCAGGTAGAGGAAAAACTGACTGAGGTTTTTTTGTCTCGACTCCAACAGAATCTCATAAAATCCACCAAACAATAATTTGATCTAAAAATGCTATTTAAATTTGTATTCTGCAGCAATGAAACCAAGTTTCTCTGTGTGTAAATATGCATATAATCTCACTTTGTAATTCTCTCCAGACATTGGTTTTGGTGAGAAAGGCGGCTGCTCAACTCAGAACAACAAGAATTCAGAGAGGGCCATAAAAACTATCGCCTGTTCAGCAGCACATTAGTGTGCTCACCAGCTTTGTTTGTTTTTAAAGGGGGAAAAAAATGATCCTCCTAATATTTTTCAGATGGCTGAGCAGTTTATGATTGAATCTTGTAATTGCTGATGTTAAGTGACACCCCATTGCTTTCAAGATGGGCTTTACAGCTTTGCAACCAGCACCGCTACCTTTGAAGCAATTAGGAGGACACATTTCCCTGAAGGAGCACACGGACAGCCAGCTGTCAGGAGACTGGCTAACAGAGACCTGATGGTGTGTCTAATGTTTTATGTTAAGACCTTTTCAGCAGTAGCATGAGATGATCAAAAGGAGGGATGGAGGTGTGTCCTTAGTGGAGGCTGTGTTTTTCAAGTTTACGCTAGAAGAGTAAAAAACTCTAACAAGTAAGATTTAAGGAATAGAATAGCCAATTTCACTTCACCTCCTATACTGACCCCTTTAAAATCAACGAAAACAAACCTGCACCTACATGTCCAAAAGTGGTGTTTAATGAAAAGCAGAGTCATTAGTAAGCAGCAGGATGTACGTTTCTATTAGCAACATCCACTTAAAGACCAGAGGACATGCAATAACTTGCAGGGATTTGCACACTTCCCCATGCCTCCTCTGACCTCTATCTAGTGCGCTTAAGCAGGGCCCCTGAGAAAAGCTTGACAACAACATTCACTCACTTTAGCGCTGTGGGACTACACAGCATCAGCTGCAGGGCACTAATTCATGGCTGGGCTACATTTAGCATAAATTCATTTTAAAACCACCACTACAAATTCTCTACAATAGAAAATAACCCAACTCCAGAAGCTGGCAGAGGTTGCAGAAGGAGAAAAAAACATCCCATGGAGGAAAAAAGAAAGGAATATACAGCCAAGCCTTCTCAAAAAGTCATTTCCTTGCACTTGGACCATATAACACAAAGCTAAGCCGAAACCTCATTTTTTTTGAAGATTGAAAGTCACATCTGTATCAAATACCCTGCAGGTTTAATGGTGGACCGTGTAAGCTGATCCTCTACATTTATGGTGCCTCCTAAAAAGATTCAAAGAAATCTCCCAGAGCTTGGCTAAAAGGAGGAACTAGACACAATAACTGCTATCATCTGTATCTCCCAGAGGAGGGGGGAACAGTTAACAGGAGCGAAGCTGGGAACTGGAGTAGATAATTTTAATTCCACCTGTAAGCGGGAACAGGTATGATAGAGGTGATGAACACCTCCATGTTCGCAGCCATTTGTATTATTAATAAGGCCAGCAGCATGCAAGACAGTTCAAGCAAGGAGCTTGTCAAGAATGCGGTCCTGCACCTCAGCATGGTCACTGATTAAGTGTGTATTCTCTGGTCCATAGAGACAGCTCACACCTGGAAGAGAGAGTCCAGGAAAGAGAAAAAGACAAGACTGATGCACTTAAAATAAAGACATCAGTATACCTGCTGTCACCTGCCGCGGTCACCTGCTGATACGCAGTCATCAGAGGCACTACCTCGTGACTAAGTGCCACCAGAGAACAATCCACACAGCTTCCCAGCTTTGCATTCATTTCTTATGACCTCATTTCCCGAGTACATTTCAAGCCACTCAATATTTCATAAGAGTTGTAAGGAAAATGTGTAATATTTACTATCTGGCACAGTGGGGGAGCGTTCCATATAAAAACAGCAATCCCAGCACCAATTTCATCACAGCTCTTTCCTGTGACAAATGAAATGATCTTTTATGGATTTTGATGGTTTTCATGTTTATTTCCATGTTTATGGTTTTTAGTCTACATGCAGTGCATATGCAAGATGATTAAAAAAAACTTTTTAAGTGTTTGAATTTGCACTGAATGTTGGTGAGGTAGACACACGTGAGAGAATGTGCCATATTGTAAATGAGCGACTACGTAGCTACAGCTATTTCCTCCAAACACTCACATGCAGAAACACAAATACACACAGGATGCATCATAAGCTCCTCTGCATACTTCCTCCTGGCTGAACATCACACAATCCAATCCCTACTCAACCTGCCCGAGGCCTCACTGTCAGCCCACCTTCTCTTGAGGGAAAATGGCCCTCATCACAGCTCACTCCTCCTGCTGCATGTGGCCGTCTGTCCTGGAGCATCACCTGCCAACCAAGACACTACAATACTCACAGTGCTCTACGGGTGCACCTCTTGCAGCGGGCAAACGTGCAGTGTCAAGATGACATGGCCATATGTTCATATCCTTCATTTCCCCACTCCAGAGAGAGATTCTGTCACTTCATCTGTGACTGAGGCTTTCTGTCACTGAGCCTGTGGCGCGCATGTCTGTCTGTGTGATTCATGACATAATGACACTTTATCAACATAATTGAGGAAGCTGTCGGGTTGGCCCCTGAATCACCTTTCACTGATATGTGTGACCTGATAGATCCATCACTTTATGTGCATATTGACCCAACTATGCATTGTACTCAAGGGAGACACTTAGGCTTTCTGGCTGCCATGTCATATTGGGATTCAGCCGAGCAGAGAAGAAAGGTTTTGTCGTGTTCCATGCTGTGCTGCACAGGCCAAACAAAGTCACCTCTGACAATAGTGTTTCAATGTACAACTATCAGAGCTACAAATCTTATTAGTTTATTGTTTACTGCTGTAAAGCCTGGTTCAAAACATTTCACACCAGTTTTAAGAGAAGTGTCGGTAATTTCTTTCTAATTTACGCTCACAGTCAGCACTGAAAGTATCAGTGAACACACCATCAGGACAGCCATCAAGTGCCACTGTTCTCAAAGTGTCCTTCGCCAAACTAATCTGCACTAAACTTGTCCTGTCCAAGTGTTTATATAGGCAAATGAAAAAGAGCAGCAAAGATAATGTTTTCAATTAATCCAATAATTGTTTAGTCCCTCAACTGTCAGCAAATAATGAAAAACACATAAATTAAGTAGTCATAAAGTCTCAAATATATTGAATGTCTAACACAGATGGGCAGAAAATACTTGCATTTAAAATGCAGATAAATATTTCACACTTCAATTACTTAAAGCAGTCTATGAAATTGGAAATTGGCAACAAGGAAATCAGACTATTTCAGCATAAACTGCAGAAACTCTAGTCCTTTTTATATAAATGCTTTCAATTAAAGAGTCACATGGTTTGGTTATAAAATAACAGAAAGCTGTCAAAAAATATATACTAGGTTAAAATGCTTCATCTGACCCAAACCCATAGATATTTTGTTTATCCACAAACATGGATCCTCAGTTATTCGTGGCATAGAAATTGTGGCCACAGAGGGGTGCACATGCTCAGCAGAAACACTCAGATTGGCAGTGGCACTCAAATCATGATTGATTGGTATAAAGTAGTCCAAAGAATGCCAGGAAGACACTCCCCACACCATTACACCACCACCTTTATCTGTCTGAGCCAGTGACCACAGCAGCCTCAGATTTCTCCTAGTGACTAATGGTCAGAGTTACTGTCGCCTTTCTGTCAGCTCCAACCAGTCTGGCCATCCTCCTCTGACCTCTTTTCATAAACAAAGCATTTCCGCCCACAGAACTGCTGCTTACTGATTTTTTTTTTTTTTTCTGAATAAACTGTAGAGACTGTTGTGCATCAAAATCCCGAGGGATCAGCAGTTTCAGAAATCCTCAGATGAGCCTGTCTGGAACCAACATTCATGGAATGGTCAGTCGAAGTCACTGAGATCACATTTTCTGCCCCATTCAACATCAACTGAAGCTCCTGACCTGTATCTATGTGATTTACTGCAGTGCACTGGTGCCACATGATTGCCTGATTAGATAACTGCATGAAGACACAGGTGTGCAGGTAACCAAAGGCAAGCATATATGACAAAGAAAAACATTTAATCAAATTTTTGTTTCAGCTCTGCACCATCAATTAAACTCTGACCACACACATGTTGCACGTACGTTGCATGTACGTGTCCTTTTTCACCATGAATATGTACGTTTTCCTGCTCCCTCCTGTGTATCACTTCAATTTACATGTGAATTCTTTATACATGCAAATTGAATCTGCATCCACTCAATATGTGATGATGATCGCTCGTGTTTGTTTGTAAATTTGTACAGCGGGTATCTGAAATTAAAATTTGTCAGTGGAGTAACCTCTGGACAGGAGAGGAGGACATCAACATTCACTGGGATGCTGATAAATTTACAGTCAGGAATTGAGAGCGTGGTGAGCGAGAAAGGTGTGTGTGTGTGTGCGCGTGTGTGTGTGCAAAAGAGAAAGAGAGACAGCACGGGAGAGGGAATTAAAGCAGACAAAGAAGGGTGATTTCACTCATGAGGGAAGTTAAGTGGAGAACTAACAGGAAGTGTTCTCCCCCAGAGGAAACAAGTGTTGTTACTGTAAAAGCAGCTGACCTCGTGACTTGTGTCAGGAAGGAATGCATGCAGAGGAGAAGAGGAGACAGACAGAGAGATAAACAGGAGCTCATACAGTATAGAGGAGGATCACCCTCCAGTGCACACACGCAAGCTCCATCTCCCTCCCTCTCTCACTTTCTCTCTCACTCGCCCACTTAGTATCGTTTCATCTCTCTCCCTCTCTCTCCCTCTCTCTCTCTCTCTCTCACGCGCGCTCTCAGTCGCTGTGCCCTGACGGCTGGGGAAACACTGCCAAGAAGGACTTAGGGGCGAGAAGAGTGTGTTTCTTTTCTTCTCTGTGTGTTTTCTTTCTCTTCCGCCTGGCTTCCCTCATGAGCTGTTAATTCCAGCCCTGGTCCCAAGGATGAGGAGGATCTATCTGTGAGGAAGACGCAGCAAAGGAAAGACTGAACAAGGAGCAACAGGGTGGCAGATTCTGCAAGCGGGAGTGAACAAGAAGAGCTTTTCTTTTTCTCCAGGCTCAAGCAAGGTTAGTGAGGAAAGCTGCTAATCTCTAAAACAAACACTGTCTCCTGTGTGTCTCAGCCTCTGTTCTTTACTTTGTTATCGCCGACAAAACATCTCTATCTGAAGCATTTCTTATTCATGAGTTCTTGAGAATTGTTTCTTCTCCAAATGTAAACTCCCTTAGTTACATTTAAGAGATAAGTCTTTTTCACACAGTGACTCTGGTCGGTTACTGAAGTTTCACTCTCGGTCAACACTGCCGTGTAATTTCCCAAAGGTGTACTGCTCTCAGGTGGAGTCTCCCCTTTGGCAAGGTAGCGGAGAATGAGCTGCAGGAAGAGGCGACGACAGCTCACTCTGATCGGCGCTCATCAGCCGTCACTTTACACAGGAGGCAATTAAACGGGATTGGCAGCGGAGGCTGCCGGTAACTTGGAAACAGGCGTGTGGGAGACGCGTGGTGGCACATGATAGGATTTAGGGGAGAGAGGAGCAGAGGAGGAAGGAGATTCCCTTTGTTCATTCACACAAACGCCTGCTCCTCTGTGGAAAATCAAGCTCTCGCCTCCTCTGTCTGTGAGAAAGCTGGCCTAGGGGCAGCAATTGTGAGCTTTTTATGATTTTGTATGACAGTGAGCGTTATTTGAAGGTGTCTGCTGCGAGTGTGTAAGCACAGAAAGTATGTTTCTTCCCTACAGTATGTGTACGGCTTGTGTATTCAGGTGTGAACATGGAAGGTACAGAGTCTCTGTTGTGTCTTGGAGGTGGTGAGTCTCTGAGGTGAGACCTCGCATTTAATTAATGCAAGTAGAAAAAATTATTCACAGAAATCTGGCCAGACAAGAGGAGAACAGGACACATCAATAAAAATATCATGCCCCTGTCCTTTGAAATATGATTCCTGAATGAGCTGGGAATGAGCAGTTGTGTAATTTATGTGATAAACGAGGTCCCCAAGGACTTTGCCTTTGCTCAGGCTTTAGTTATTTACAGATCATGACTGAAAAAAAAAAATCTCCTTGAAACTAATAAAGACCTATTCTGCTTACTCCTTGTCACAAAGGCTCCTCTCAGCCAAATCTTCAGTGTGGATACGATAAGTGCACGTGTCTAGTGGGCTTGGCCTTTGGCTGCTGGCAACAAAGGCCTCTGATGTCGACCTAAAAAACTGGTGAATAGTGAAGTTTTTTTTAAAGATACAGTGGGCGAATTAGAGAGAAGGACAGAACAGAGAGCGTAGAGCTGAGACTGTAAACACCGGTGGAGACTGTGGAGATGGAGGGGCTATTATTTTGGACCGTGTGTGTTTTGACACAAAAGGAGAGACATTTCATGAGACTAAGCCTCCGTGTCCATTCATTTCACTGACAGTAAAGTGCTGGTCTCCATTCAGCGAGATGTGTTTATACAGAAAGTGAAGAATATGCTTTAAAACAGAATCATTCAGCAGCAGAGGAGTGAAGTGACCGTCCTCACTATGTGTTTAGTCTGGACTTTGTCACATAAACACTATCACCTCCATAGGAGTGACCAAACACAAGTGAGATCATGGATAGTTGGTTGTTGTCATCAGTCATCAGCAGAGGACTGTTTCCTGTGTCACCTTGTCTCAGGCACACACACACACACAGCAGTGCCTCACAGGGACAGTTATGGTGAGTCCATCAGTGGCTCACTGACTTTCCTGACTAGGAGGAGTCATTGACATTGAGAGGGTGTTAACGTCTGCTTGATGCACGCATTAACTCGCACATACAGTATGCACACTCCCATTCCTCCCAGGCATATGCACAAATGCACACATGCAACCACAGAGGCAGAATAACACATCCAGAAAGCCTGCTACACACACACACACACACATATATAAACACACACAAACACACCAGGGGGAAGGCGGAGCAGGGAGAGGCGTCGTGACCGGTGGCTTGGCAGAGACCCTCAAGGTGAAAATTTTGAGTGAGGAGCATTTCAAATTCAGAACAGATGATCATACTGGTTGTGAAACTGCAGAGTAGCTGGCGGCACCAGATGCAGACAATCTTTTGGCAGAGGAAGAGTTTTTGGTGCCTGAATCTCAAACATAAAAGTCAAAGGCGCAGAGTTGAAATTAATACAGCGGTGGTTATCATCATGTCACGGATGGTGGTTCTTATCACAGTCCAGATGAAGCGAAAAAAAAAGAAAAAAAGAAGAAGGTCCAAGTTATACCAAGAAGCATTTTCTGTTCAAGTATTATCACAGCCTGCCTAATATATCACCAGCCACATATCTAGATATACCAGAGGGGAGACAGGGGAGGTTATTTAGGAGTGAGCACAAACTCAAACAGTGTCCGTTTGGTCATGGTGAGAATGAAGCGTGCTCCAGTTATCACACACACACTTTAAATCCAGCATTTTGTCCGCTACATAACTATATATTCCCAAATCTGTTCTACAGTATGTAAAGCTATACGCTAGGGTGATGCTAATTAACCACCATCCCATGAAATGAGCCCTTAGGAAAACTACCATTACCAGCACTTTATCTAATATAATGAGCTACACAATAGTTTTACAAATATTTCATAACGCAGCAATAACTCTTATATAAACATTTTCATTTGACAACTGAAATCAACTATTGTGAATTTTCATAAAGAGAATAAATACACAGAGATCCAGTGAATGACCCAGGTTTAGTGCATCCCCTCTGCCATAGCTGCTGACTGTCCACGAGGGGCAGACAAGTTGATCATGAGTGAATGAACTAACAAGTGAAAAATCAGATCCCATTAATAGGATCGTCTCACTGATATGCATGTTCGCTTGGGCACTTTTACTGCTGCACATGTTTTGTTTATGTGAAGCTTCTGTAATCAAAGTGCAGCTGGAAACCACACTGTGAGAATAATATATACAGTGTAGGTGGATGGGCTGCAATTAATGATCATTTTTATTATTGATTAGCCTACATACATCACAATTTGTAATAAATGCAAAGATTGTCTGTTTGTGCATGCAATCAAACCACAATGTGAACACAGTGAGACAATGGAAAAAGTGTTGCTCTCTCACTGTGATAGACCTACAGAGGACTAGCTCCCAAATCTGCAGCTTCCCTCTCCTTTATATTGTGGTGGAACATTTAGCAACTAAAGAACCAGATGCTGCCTTCGTAGAGATCAAGAGAAAAACAACCAAACAAACAAAAAGACTTAGACTCATCTGGTGGCCACAACTATGACTCTAATGAATGGTGATGTTGATCCGTAACTACTGGATGTAAACAACCAGAAGTTTGCTATAAAGTTAGACTTGATTATTCTCTGATCATATAAATACTAAAATTGTATTTTACTAATTTCCTCTTCTCTCACTAATAGTAAGTTTGCCACCAATCAACACAGCTGAGAGACGGCGATTAGGTGCCACAGTTTCCATCTCTAAACGTGTCCTATTGATGAGAGGACAAGACTTCAGAGAGTCTGACCTGTGCTGCAGGACGATCACACCATAGCTCACCTCAAACTCAAGCCCAGACCAAACAAACTATTGAGCCCGAGTTAGGAAAAAGCGCTCGTCCATTTATTTTTTTATTGGTATTTTTAATCAAAAATCCACTGCCCTGCAAAAATAAGCAAACAAGCCTTAAGTGCAGCACAGAGATATTTCTGTTTGCACATCTTATCTGACCTTCTGAGTGCACTGGATACCCTCATCAGCACCCCCCTCCCCCGAAAGATCATCCTGAACAGTCTCTGACTGAGAGTGTAACTGATTAATAACACCAACAGCAGCGGCGGCAGCCAAATAATTACATTCTCCAACCCAAAATAAACAGCAGCATGCAGTCACTCAGCGTGCATAGAAGTGTCTTGTTTTCTGATCTGTGGTGCAGAAAACTCAAATTCATTTGGTTTATCTGCTCTGTCATTGTGACATCTCTCTCTGTGGGGTTCACACTGAGTTCCCCTGCCCTGGGCCTGGCTCTGTGTGTGCATGTGTCTTATGTGTGTGCGCTTTAATTTGCATTGATCTCCACATGATGTGTGTTGCTATGTTATTAGAAAGAGTTAGACTGAGAGCAGGGTAAAAAACATATGTTGTATTTGTGTGTTTGCATGCATGTGTGTGCATGTGTGGTTTTGAGTATGCGTTTGACTGAATGAGGGAGAGAGATTGAAACAGGCTCCTTGAAGATACATCACCATCGCCCCCTCCCACCCCCCATCAGATTCCAATGAACAGATGACAATGTAGCAGAGGCCTGTAGAACGTATCGCACTCCCACACACATACACCCCATCTCTACTCATCAGCTGTAACCACTACTCTCTCTCCATGTGGCCCCTGTTGTGTTTCAGTCCTGTAACCATTAGATGCCGGAGGCAGAAGCTAGCACTTTGTCCCATTATACTGTCAATGCTAATATCTGTAGCCCACTTCTTGTGGTAACTCAATGCATCCTGACCCCTTTGGGCATTGCAACACTTCTGCTTTCAACAGCCACACAAACCCAAACACAAACACGGCTGCATCTTTTTTACTCTCTGCTCATCTAGAAGCTGATAATACAGCCCATGAAATGTTTTCATTATATTTAAATGTCAATATGTCGAGGTGCATTTATTTTCACTCTGCTCCTCAACGTGTACATCGCTTTGAGTTTAGTTTTGTCAGGTGGTGAGGGGGTTTTCAATTGTGCCAGGAAGGATTTTTTCCTTTTTGTGTTGCTACTGAAATGAGAGGCTGAGGGAATAATCAAATAACAAGCAAACTGTTGATTCAGACACAGGTTCATCCACTGACTGTCTTGAATATTAATGCATTGTTTGCTCCGCATGTGTGTGAATCTCTAGTCCACGAAGGGGAGAAAAATGACATTGATTCAGACTCCTTTGAGGCTTTTGTAGTATTGACCCAACTGAAACAGTTAAATCACGCATGAACGATGGTTCACAAAGGGAAAATAAACACGAGGAAATCTAAAGACTGGGCAAATATTTACTGGAGTGGACCTATTATGCTAATTACTGTTCATTCCCATGCATAATAAGTTCCATCTCTCTATTGTGCTATTATCAGTGCATTCAGTACCTTATTAGTTCTTTTAAATCTTAATTGAGGGAGAGAGGTCAGGGTCTTTAATGAGGGGGCTTTGTGAAAAAAAAAAACACTCAGAGAATACCCATAATATTGACGGACTGACACTTGCATCCATATGTATGACCCCGCTCTTTGTCAATTCTCATTATCTGGTGTGCCATTGTCTGACCTGTAGAGCAGCTCAGTCATGTGGCCTCTATGCCTTGTGTTTAACCTCCAGTGTGCTCGTCCTATTGCATCACCCACAGATCACTGTATAAATACAAACTCTGTATGTACTCAAAGGAAACTTATTTTCTTATATGATGTCCATTACAGTGGCTACACTGTCAAAACACCTCACAAGACTGTAATGGCCTTATGGAAACAATTCTGTAGAAACTAAACCAAATCTGTTCAAATTTAAGCAAGAGTTCTTTGAAAGACACAACTGAAAGGCTACTGACAAATATGTAATATTCATACCCAAGACTCCATTTGTTATAGCTGCACCATTATTATTATTTTTTAAGTATATTCTTTGGGGCTTTTTGTCCTTAATTGATGGGATAGTTGTGAGAGACAGGAAATGGGGAGGCAGAGAGAGGGGTAATGGCATGCAGCAAACGGCCCCCAGATTTGGGATTCGAACCGAACTCAGCGAGGACTGTAGCCTCTGCATATGGGGCACCTGCTCAACCCACAGAGCTATACAGCGCCCAATAGCTGCACCATTACTTTAATGGAAATATTCTAGAGGTAATTTTAGACCCATATCCCCAAATTTAGGAAAAGTTTATCAACAGCCAGCATGACAGGACAGACCACTGTAGTGTAACACATTTATGTCACTGATTTTGGTAATGGAGCATGTTAAAAACATACACTGAGCCAACATTACACCGGCCATGTTTGGTTCTGTGTACATTAGTGAAGGCAGCACAATGAGGCACCTTTTTAAATAAGAATATGACAGGGGGCTTAAGAGACATGACAGGGTCTTCAGACCCAGCTTGTGCTGTCATATAAAGGTCATTTCTCTCTTAAAATCTGATTCGTCTACATGAGCGGCAGACTGAGATACATGGTTGTTTTTTTGCCACAAAGAAGATACTTTGCCTTCACTGACACACAGCATTTGATTGTATCTGTGGTATAAATCTTCCTCAGCTTTCATTCCTGGCGCTTCAGCAGCCTAGCAAAAAAGTGTACAGTCAGTCTCTGCACACACCCAATTGCATGCAGATGAAAAATAAATGTGCATGACGTGAATTTATTATTCTGAAATCCCAATTTCAATTTTCTTTGGGGTAAAATCAAAACAGGGCACAGGAAAAATAAAAGGCAGTGAAAAAAATAAATTCTCTAAACAAGCCTTACACTCATCCAAAGCAGACTAAACTGAAAATTGCCGCTCTGGGAAAAAAAAAAAAGGCCTGCGTTTCACTGACCTCTCTTACTGAGGTGTTGTAAAGAGAGTGCAGATGTGAGTGACAGCTGAGATGTGAGGGGAGTGGACAAAGGGTTAAACGTCGATGTCAGACACTGGCTGTTGATTAGAGAGCCCAAGGTGCAGCCAATCCTCTGTCACTATAGCTGAGCCTTGCATTGCAGAGAAAGGGCTTTTATCACCAGATAAAAGGAACATGTCGAGGTAACAGCTTAAATTCATCTATGGCATCGATAAGAAGTGGTGTGTGAAAGGACTGAAGGAACAGTCGCTTATGTAACCTCTGGATGAGCATTCAAGACACTCATTTTACACACAAATTGAGTCTCAGCTTCATGGATTCTCATTCTTGACACTCAAGTCAGCTACAGATACAGATAAAAAAAACATTTTTTAAATATTAACTGGACCCTGAAGTGGAGTTTAATTATTTTGCCTCATTGACCTTGGTCATTGTGGGCATTAGATGCACTGATAACTTAAAACCCCCACAAAGAACTTTTAACTGGATATGCAAAAGTCTCTGGTTTCTGCTGATGTCTCTGTGTGACCTACAACAGCAAATGAGGCCATCTGTGGGAAGATAAGCTACTTCTAAATAGTGTAACTCTTTATTTTCGGGAGGCAGTGGTCTGGTCGGTCCACTGGACGAAAAGATTTACAGATAAGCGTCTTTACAACAATACGTGCTAGAGCTCATGGGGCGCGTTTATAAAATGAAATTAGCAGCTGAAAAATGTATCACTGTATACCACCAGTATGTGTGAAAACACTCACTGTAGCTGCACTCTGGCATTTTTAAAGGAATTGTTATTTATTCCTAGATATTTGTTCATTTTCAGTTGAGTCCAACTCTCAAACTGACGATGAAAGAAAGTTAAATGGCTTTCTTTTGCTGTATTCACTCATGTTTTACAAAGGATTTAACCCAAACCAGGCCTTACAACAATGATAATCATATCACATCCATGCAGGCGTAGTTACTACACAACAACTCAGGGTCCAGTTATATATATATATATATATATATACATACACACACATACACATATATATATATAAAATGTTTTGGTTTAGTTTTTTTTTAATAACACACTGGTATCTGTACTTCTTAGTTTATCATAACTCAAAGTGTAGATCTAATCAAACAAAGCATCTTCTGAGAGGGGATTGCAGACTTCCATATAATAATATAGGTGCAGACAGGCTATTAAACCAGTACAGTAGCCAAGGATGAATCTCTGATGGTTGTTGTCCTCATTCAAAACAATACATTCCTTGAGTTCTCTCTGTGTACAGGGTGGGGACCTGCCTATTAAAACACAGTACACAGCTGCTGGTACAAGGCAGGAGAAGCATGAATAAAGATGAAAGCTGTGTGTGTCAATGGGAGACTCGACTTTAGTCTCTTAAGTCAGCTACCACTGAGCCAGCTGCTTCACACTGTCAAAAGCACAAATTCAAAAAATCCACATCACAGAGAGTGTGAACCCGGCTGCTACGTAGGTGTGTGCCAGTGTTTGTCTGGGCTGCAGCAACATATACTGTATGTGCTCACTGTGTTAACACACATGATGTGGTATATTTGGCTCATTATAAACCATGAGTCACTATGGGCTAAAATGACTATAATTTTTCATTTGCCATGTAATATAATGCCTCAGTATAATCCCTCTCTCCAATAATGACTAATAATTTAAATAGACATGATAACCACATCCACACATTATCAGTGAATAACAGCAGGTAACTCTCCTATTGTTCGTACTGATAATAATAAAAAAAAAATCGCTCCAATGTCACAGAAATCAGCTCTATAAAACCTTTTAAGTGGAGACTTCAGAGCATTTAGCTCACAGTTATAATATCAGAGCTTAGAGCTGAACTCACTGGCATTCAGGGAGCATTTCAGGACATAATAGGAAGTTATTATTCACAGAAGATCTGCCAAACTTATTCAAACTGAGGTGAGTTCTCTCTCCATGGGTCAAAACCAGGACAGCCTCATTAATGAGGTGAAATCCCACCACAATGGCTTGCCAACCAACACTTCCAGTAATGATGGCTGGAACAGCCCACAAATGTTTCCTCGCATTTTAAGGTTTTCTCTAACAGGCCATATAAACCCACTGCCAAAACACCATTAGCTTTTGGATGGGGAACAGTGTGGAGAATTAGCCGTCCTCATCTGAGGTATTCTTGGCAGTACAGTGCGATGTTGTCTGTGACCAATACCCTCAGTGACCCCTGAGACCTTAAGGTGTGTGAGAGCTCTCTGCGTCCCCACAGTGTATCTGTTGTGGCTATTTCAGTTGCAAAGGGTTTTCGTCCAGAGTGTTAAACCTCTTAAAACATAGTTGTTCGGCGAGGTTATCTGAGGGTAAACTCACATACCTCCCTATTTTCATTGTGCTACTTTTGGATCAAACACACTAGTGAAAGTCAAGGTGGATTAGAAGCTCTTATTGATATTTTCAAGCCCTGCAGGCTGACATGGGCAACATTATACATCAGAATGAGGGTTCCTCACTTACAAATGGAATAGGTTATATTATATTGACTATCTATACAATATATTTGACTGTGCATTGACCATATTGCACTTTCAGTAGAGGTTAATTTCTCCCCACAGTTCAGTTCATTGCCTTTTTCAGGCCACTCAGCCTTTACTGAGTGCTTTTCCTGTGGCAATTTACATATGATGACTTCCTTGCTAACAGCCAAATTCATCCTGTGCCTTCATCTGGGATTTTCCCCAACTGGGCAGAAGAGCAATCAACCTCTTAAAACTTATCACATTTGCATAGTGATCGCTTGCCAATATGAAGAAGTTAAGATTGAGATCAAACTATATTAATGTGTATAATATGGTATACGCTTTTTTTTTTTAACCACACTGCCGCCAGCATTCATTTAGTCCTCTTTTGGTGTCACATTGCAGTCTGTGCATGGCAGTGTGTGTAACTGTCACCAAACCTTCATCGATTTATTAGTATTTAATATCACAAGATAACTAGTGCAGTGGTGCCCTGCTATCATGGTGGTCTGTATAATCTTAGACTACTAATGGAGGCCGTGGGAGAAACAACAAAGACTGTCAAACTGCTGTGAGGCTGCGTTATGTCATGTATCACTAACCTGTGTCATGAGTTTCTCTTTCTTAATTTGTTAAATTCCCACCAGGCTATTTGCCTGTGTAAAGAAGCTACTTTGGACCCAGGGTCAGGCAGATGATGGCAGGGCCCATTTCCAAGAGAAACCAACCAAGCCCAGAGTGAGGTGTTAAAGCAAATCCAAACAAACACTGCTGGATTGTGACTGGGAGACACTGTAGTGTCTGTCTGCATTATAGACACCAAATAGTCCACGGGAGATGCCTCTCAACCCCCGGAGCCAAAACAAGTCCAGTTATTCTGCATGACTCACAATGCCACCACCTAAGAAAACTGAATTTGAGTGCCAGTGTGCTGATGTGTTGACAGATGAGGCCTCCGTAGCCTGCAGGCAGCTCAAGCCTTAGATGTGTTGGGAGCTGCTGTAGAACAGTTCCTGGAAGGCTTTCTGTGGGCTTGAAAGTGACTTAACTGCGACAGCAACTGTATCCCTGTGACATTTAGCAGTCAATCTCAAGGACTTGCAATCCTTTGAGTCGCTTGATCAAAGGCTGAAAGGCAGAGATGCTGCTCAGGGAGGGCAAGCGCAAATAAAAAGTAGGGCTGCAACTAATCCTTACTCAATTTATATCACTAATTAATCTGTCAACTGTGTTTTTGATGAATCAATTAATTATTTCATCCAAAAATGTCTTAAATTAATCAAACACCAACATCCTCAAATAGCTTGTTTTGTCTGACCAGAGAGATTTATTTTATAGACACTAACCAGCCCTGTGGCCGTCCTTCTCCATGAAATAAAGCCACGCTCTGGACAGTTTCTTCTTCTCTGCCAAGTCTCCTTGTGGTTTCCAGCAGCAAAGACACAACATTGTTTTGCACTGTACAGCAGACAGAAAAACATGCCAGTATTGGAGAAAGGAATTCAAACTCAGAAATATGTGATTCCAACAATTCGGACAATTTGGAATTGGTTCTCAGTCAGTCACTGCCCCTGTTCATACACGGAAACAAGATTTCTGTAGATGCATTATGTTTGACGGAGCTCCAAGAGCTCTCATCCCAGCTGACTTTGAGACCTTGATTGTATAATGAATTCAACTTATTAGACTCCAAGAGCTGCCTCATTAGGCATCTCTCCCTCGCTGCATGCATATATTTATTCACAACCACCAAAAAATACTGATCAAAAAATTGCTCTGTTAAATTCTTATTTGGTTAAGAGCAGACTCGCTGTTATCAGCAAGTGATAAGAGAGTGATACAAACCTCTCGTGTTATAATGTGTTAATATTTACACCTTTCTTTGTGTGGTTCAAGAAAATTTACCAGATTTCTTTGCACATTTCTGTGGTTTTGATCTGAGCTGCTTATTCATCTAGAAATGGGGCTGAGGCAGTGTAGCAAGGTGAGATGAGCAATGCTCAGATCTCTTGGAGACCACTGCTAGTGGAGGTTTATTTCCAGATGGATGCTGATATTGCCTCCTGGAGAAATATCAGCTAAAAGTCTTCCTACAGTAAACTGTCTTCAGCTTTGTGATCAGGGTACTGGCAGGTCTTGAAACTGTTTCAAAAGGGCTTTAGAAAAGCTCAGATTTCAGCTTCTTCAGCATCTTCAGTACAGATGCAGACCTCATGTAATATCTGTAAGTTGATCATTAATGAATTTGAAGTTACGCTATTCAGAAAACTGTCCTCTGTTCAGTCACCTCTTAAACTTTTCTTTTATCACATGACTTTACTTAATATCTCTGCCACCCATTTGATATGTCACTCTAACATGTTTCTGTACATCAATCAATTATTCTTCACATTGTCATAATATATTTATTTACTTTTTGTTTTCATTTGCTCATTTTTGTTTGTGTAGCATTTTGTAAGGTTTTAATGCTATATCAAAAATGTTATTAATATTAGTAACAGTATAAATGCATTTATGTTGTTTAATATTTCACTATAATTCACTGTAATATGGGAAATAGTTATCCTGCTGCAAAGTATTGACAAAATAAACTCATGCATTGTAGGTTTTGACTTATATCTTCCATACTTGAGATAGTATGGCCATGAATCTGAATCCTGTGTGACACTGACAGTTTTGTGAAAAGTGTTAAATTTTACTTAACGAACCCTTCAGATAGCCTGATGAGACTGTGCTGCCATTTCTACTGACGCTAGATGAGTTCTGAAAGAAATGGATCAGAGTTATTATTCTGGTTAGATAAAAGGGAGGGGAGAGAGTTCAGACATACAGTACCCATTTTACTTTCCAATCAGCCTTTGTGATCCAAATTGGTGATAAATGAACAGAGTGAGACAAAGTGAGGGAGGAGGCAGAATGGTTTCCATCAACATGACAGTTCTCACCAGGTAGGAGCACAGTGTGCCTGCAGCAGCTCGAAGTCTGATTGCACCTCTTCTCTCATCTTCTGCTTGTGTTAAACTAACAGACCACTACCTAGTCAAAAACAGAAACAGACCACCCATGCAGCTAGGTGCCTGCACTGCACAATAGCTGAGTCCATCATGCTGCTATATTGAACAAACTCTCCACAACAAGCTCTATGGCAACCCTGCTGTGTTATTCTCCCTGGGCTTTTTTTAGACCAACTGTATTCATTTCATGTACAACACATTGTGCATTGAATTACTAGATGTTATATTATTCCCCATATCTTGCGTGACGTACACGTCTCCCGGGTGATATCAAGCCATTAGACCAAAACACGTTGCTGCTGCTGCCTCTGGGCTTTATTTAGAATATCTGATCTGGAAAATGTATTCAGGTGACTGATCATATAAACTGAAGAACCTTTGTTCATCAGTGAAATTTATGTGGAGTTCTGCAGCTCTGAGCCCTCTGTGATACTGCACAAATGAATAAGCACTCATTATAATATCAGTTTGTAATGGAGAGGTGCCTGGGCTGTTAGCTCCGTTTAGTTGTAAATAATAGAACCAAATCACTGGAGGGACATTCAGAAATGACTCTGAATGAGTAATTGTAATATTAATTCTAATATAGTGACTGAATGATCACTTGAATTCTAAAATAATCTTTTAATTTGAAATATTTTAATTCACTTATAATAAATATAATAATAACTGATTCACTATATTTAAAATAATAAAAGGAGGGCATGCACTATGAAGCAACTTGCCCTTTGCTCTCTAAGGAGCAGGTTCTGTTACAAGCCAGAGCCACTGGGAAAAAATTGTTTTTTAAATGCCGTTAGGGCAATAAAACTACACGTAATGATAATTATATTTCCTTCTTACAGCTTGTCGGTATTAAATACGACAAATCACATTTTCATCATGCAGCCCGGCTTTAGAGAGCGAGCCTGGGGCTAAAGCTGGCACTTAAGGCCCATGATAGACATAGAATAAATGCTCTTTAAAAGAATAGCATAAACTATGATGAAACCAAAAGAGTCAGTTGCAAAAATCTGGTGGCAAACAGAAAAAACATTAACGATGTCATGTAACATTACAGTCAGATCATGGAAGAACAACACTTTTCAGAATCAATTGTCAGCCTCTCTTTCTCCGTCACTAAAAGTGAACCTGAACAAGAAATGATGCTCTTGAATCCCTGAGTTTTAGGTACAGTGGAGATTGTTTCAGTGATGACAGGATAAGTGGGCGATTAGGAGATTAGGATCTATTTGACATTTGTATTTCATTACATAAATATAAATTCAATTTGTTTTTTTGTCCAAGATTTAAAGGTTGGAAAAAATCTAAACGTGGCCCTCTCCAACTCCAAGCCTAGTCTGAGAGGTCATAGTGAAAGCATTACACTCCTCTCACACACCTGCTGCTGTGAGAGAACAGGACAATAATAACGCACTGTAAAAGTACCAAAATGTGAGCAGAGCTGGATGAGGAGGGTAGAAAAACTGACTGAGCTACATCTGTGAGGATATCACATGGAGAGTATGTGACTTATGTTGGGAAAGCAGGGACGTTTAGATGACACTGAACCTGGAACAACACTGTAAACTGATGATTTACTACCACTGTAAATTATTTGTTGAATAATTATTCTACCCCATCTTTTGGATCCAAATAAACAGTTGATCACTGTCACTGTGACCAATATGAGCGATTTCCACTGCACAGCTCAGACTGTCACTCTGAGCTCATTGACAATGCAGACAATTCAGTCCTCTGTGCCAGTGATGATCATTATACTGGATCACAGTTCTAAACCTCCAAACACAGGCTCAGATCCTAATAGAGCACTGTGGGGCTTCTAACTGAAACCCTAATGTCATCAAAAGTGAATGAAACCCAATTTATTATGATGACATTCAAAGGGAGCATCAATTAAGCGCAGCGCTCGTT